>PQWD01008869.1:0-26808 GCA_019425675.1 Leucinodes orbonalis
GCTGAAAGTAAGACTTGTCATTTTCAGACTTGAAACAAATGTATTTCACCTTCCATGCTTTTCTATTATTATTTTTTTGTAACATAATTGATGGTAAAATATCTTAACTCATCACAATTTTGTCTATGTTCCCTAATATACGGAAATACGTGCCTTTTTTTTTTTTATTTAAATAACTACTAAGAACACGATGTCTCATTAAACAATACGTAAGCTATGACTCGGAATATTCCCAATTCTTTAACTTGAATACTAATACTTTCTGAACATTTTTAAAGATTTGAAATCCGAACGTATCGGCCCTTTCTACATTAAACTTGTTGCAAAAATGAGAATATATGCGCAGGCCATTATAAGAATTAGGTACGGAATAGAGCGCACGGTGCGTACGTCGAGCCCACTTTAGTCTCGGCGATGATCGCGGTGCCGTCTTTTTAATTATGTAAATCTACTGGGCGAGCCGCGCCCTAAATCTAAACAGTAATTGGCCTTTGTACAAAACACTGCAATTATTGTGAAATGCGATTTTGCTCACACGTACACCGGTCTCGTGCTGCTCGTATTTCCAGCGGTAACAATAACATAAACACTTTGCTCGCGGTACGTACTCGTGAGTAACGCGGAACACCTACAAGTACGCCCTGACTTTCGAGCTAAAGTTGCACATAGTTTGTATGTAAATGCGAGTTGTACCTAAGAAATTTACCTTAATTATAAACTCTGTTGAGAACTAATATATTGTTGCTCATCTTCTGGATATGCTACAACAGATAGGGGGATATAATACATACGCCTCCTAGACAAGAGATCGCAATTTTTGTCGATCCTGTACCACTTCCCGCCAATCATTGACATGGAGTTCATGCAGATTGGACTCGACGATTGGTCCTTCCAGCGGTACCTGTTCTTAATAATATATAATTATTATGCCGAACTATCCTCAAAGAGATTGCAAGTCAAGCCTACTTTTCCATAAGAGTTAACTTTGCTTTCAATTTCCAGACGCAGATTTTAGAATTGCAACGCAAAGCGATATACAGTGCTATTCATCTTAGGATCGTAAACTTTTAGACTTTATCTTGTTTTATGGTCGTTACTTCTTTGTAATAGTCCAACAAGAGTCATGTATATTTTCACGTAATAGTAATTACAAATTAATGTAGTGAGTTGAATGTGCTGAGTGAAGAAAAGTATTTTTTTAAATATATTCTTAATCTCATAACACCAAGTTAAATCACGGTTCATATTAGTTTGCTTAATTAAAGCGTGTGTGTCACTTCATGACGTGTAAGAGAATTCATAAAACGAATCGATAAACCCTTCTAGTTTCAACTTAAATACCTATGTATTTCAAAATGTATTAGTGGTGTTTCTTTCATTTATTAAGCATTTTAATATACCCTACGATAACTGCCTTAATAAAAAAACAAGTTGCGGAGTTCCCAATGGATCGTTGAATAGTACACTAGTTTGCATTCCACAGAAGATGCAACGCTCGAAAACAATCCCACGGTCCGCTGCATATTGATAACCTTCAGGCACGGTCCAATTCCTTCGTGCATACCACCTGGCTTGGTACCTCGCCATTGATGTTTTCTTTGGATTTTATATCTATACTTTTACAGATTTATATTTTTATGTCAATTTACTCATACGATACATGAAACAATTTCTATTCACATAAATAATACATAAAAAATAGATTTTAGATTTTGCTCAAATTATTGTATAAAACTGAGACATATTCAAATGAATAGCTCACATTTAACGTAGCAAAATCAAAATCCCGTGTATTTTAAACCAAGAGACTACCTGTTAAGATATAAATGATTCCCTCATTACTAACTGAACAGGTAATATAACTTAAATATATTTGCCTCTGAATGCTTCGTTATAGCATTGAAAAGAAGCAAAAGAGGTGCAATTTAAATCTGAAAGAGATCCCGGGCTACAAGTGCCGTTCTTCGTGCTATTATGACGAGAAAAATCAACTTCGGTATTAAATTGTATTCCTGATACGTCTAGAGTTTTTCTCGGATCTTTTCGGAGTTTTAGGTTGACTCTAAAATGGCGTTAGATGTGATTGAACCTTTCTTTCGAACACGTCGTCGAGTTTGATCTGCGTGAACTCCAGGTCAATGATTGACGGGAAGTATAGATACTGCTTACTGCAAAAACACACACATTGTGACTTTTTCCATAGGAATAGTTATGGGTTTAAACCTATAAACAACGGATCGATGCAGCAGCCAAAACTCAACACTCAGACCGCTGAAATTGTTTCTTACTCGAACCTAAATATTACCGCACTACACTTATTTGATTAAGGAATGTTCTAACAGTTAATAATTCATTAAACAAACAGTGTTAATCTTTAGGTAAATACATTGAGGAGATTCATGGCATGTTATTATATTACTTCTGACACGTAAATCTAAATCCAGGCGGCCAATGTTTCCCGAATAAATAAAAGTAGTACGTTTCAATTACGGCTGCCTTTATGTGCAGTGATTTGTTTGGCCCCATTTACCTTCACACATGGTTAGCCCACGTCACCGGTGATAAAAGGATGCAAAATTTGTCGAGTTGCGCTCATAAATATACCAATGTGACTTTTCGGGTACGCCATTTTCCTGTTGACAAAATCGCAGCCACAATACATTCGAACTTGTCTAAAGTTTGCATTGTTTATAGACCCGTTTGTTAAGTGGGTTTTGTTCTGCACCCTTTTAATTCAATTAGGCACTAGTTACGCTAATGTGCGTGATATTTTGAGTTTCGTTGTAATTTATCACAGACAATGATCCATTAATAACCTCTTGATACTTTTCGCGTTGTGTCAGCGTTGTGAACATGATTGATAATGCGGTGTTCATTTTCAGGATATGTTTTAATTGTTATTTATTTCATTGCTATGAATTACGCGTAGTTAACTTGTTTTTTAATTGCTAATTGGTGTTGTTAGCTGTGGTTTTATCATTTACTAGCTTTTGCGTGCGACTTCGTCCGCGTGGAATAGTTACTTTACCTAACGCTCTCTTTAACCCGCTACTTCGTTTAAATAGGTGAGTAAAAACTGCGATATCTCATAAGATATTTATTTAAGTTGAATGATGTTAGGGCAATTTGTTAAAATGAAATACTTGTGATAAATCAAGTATTTATTTGGATAAGGATTATTACTATATTTATGAAAACACCTTCGCAAATGATGCATTATCTTAGAAACATTTTTTAGCAAAAAATATGTTATAGGGAGCTAACCTTAAAAGATAGACTGTCGGGGACTTTTTTGTAGACCTTTAAAAGGGGAACACTTCTCTCATACATGACATCTGCGAAACTTTAACCGTTTACGTAGCGTACGCAGCGGAAGCTCCAAGTATGAAAAAATCCCCCCAATTTTGAAACATTCTTCATAGCTGCTCCGCTTCTATTCCTCGTAGCGTGATGATAAATAACCTATAGCCTTCTCGATAAATAAGCTATCTAACACTGAGAGAATTTTTCAAATCGAACCAGTAGTTCCTGAGATGAGAGCGCGTTCAAACGAACAAACAAACTCTTCAGCTTCAGCTATATATTACTATAGATTCAGTGACCATGTTTTTAGTCGTAATTTTTGATTGCTGCTCTAGGCCTTTACTTCATCTAAGTTGACTTTATGGAGTTTTAAAAAAAGTCTTAAATGAATAAAAACACCACTGACATTCACACAGAACCATCTAGCCCCATATTAAGCGAGGCTTTTAGTGTAGTTAGGCTACTAAACAATTGATAAACATACTTATGTACTTTTCTTGGAAATACATACTTATTATACATAGATAAACCCAGGCTATAGCAGACAGTCTTGTACATACACAAAAATGTTTGCGATCGAACCCAGAACTGGATCGAACACAGAAGTCTAAACCATGTAGTGCGTCGTCAAATGGCCGTTTTAAACAAAAGTTAGCCATTTTGTTCTTGGTGTATCTTCCATAACAAGAAAGGCTTTTAGTGTACTCGTAAAATAAGCCAAGGAAAATAAAAAAAATTTTCAATGATATTGTTTATCAACATACATACAAATATATTAATACAATCGAGAATACCCCTTCTTTAGGCTTTCTATGGAGATAACCGCAACATAACAACAGGGTCATCGCAAAATACTCTTTAAAGCAAAGTAATTTTATTCCATGGTATCTTTTTTTTTGGGAAAACGGCCGTTTTTATTACACCACTGTCCTTTTTTTCATAGCCTATGCAAGCGATAGATGGATGGTGATGGATGTGGGGGCGTGTCGCTGATAGCTTTATAGAGGAAGGTTCTCAAATTTATCAGGCAAAATAAAGATATTATTTGGTTGTCATTTTGCTCCAAAATATCGTTATTATTTTCAATTGATGTTTTCATAATGTTAATGCTCTCAACCTGTTCAGATAGATGTATGTTGTTTTGGATTTGACAAGAAATTGGCGGAATGACTGTTCATAAATATTTTTAACTTGATCTTGAACTATCTCAAGTGATCAAATATTTTAATAAAAAAAATACGGTAAAATGGTATCTCTCTGCTCCATGGTCGTTTTCGTAGGATATTGAAAATTCCCTATTGTTAATTTTAAATTTTTTTCGCTATTTTCCACAGATATATAGCTTCATCTATTCAATTTTGATGGCAACCGTAGAATAAACAAAGTGTTCGCTCTCGCAATGCCTCTTTGAAACAAACTTGGACAAAAGCTGTTAACTTAATTTTAATTCTGAGCCATGTAACTGTTATTGTCTCTCTTAATAGGCAACAGTTATAATTTCCGCTCCTAATGCAATTTATTTATTTACTGTTTCAGTGTCGAATAATATAATTTGCAATTGAAAAACTCAAGAGTTAATCTCGCTGGCATTGATGGCCATGGTTGTTAATTTTCTTTGAAATTAAATTTAAGTTTTTGATTTAAAATTGAACCAGTGAGCGTAGTAGGTAAAGGTACAAAATATTGAAGGAAGTCCTGATGCTAATGTTGACATTTAAATTATTAAGTTCAGAATAATTTGGGCATTGTGATCTAGGGCCCGATGGACTTGGTAAATATTCACTGGTGCTGGGTGAGAACAGCGTAGGGATGATATGGGTGAAACCCTTTTATGAATCCTATGGATTGCGACAGGTTGAAAACAAACATAGAGTGTCGGTGGCTCAATGGTGTGGACTGTCGCCCTCCTACCGGGAGGGCTGAGGTTCAAATCCCGACACGTACCAATGTGTTTTAGAATTTTCGAAAAATATATGTACGTTATCCGACGCTCTTACGGTGAAGGAAAACATCGTGAGGAAACCTTCGATCTCCTGGGAAAAGATTAGATATATACTATACTTTTTTTACGAATACATACATGAGATAGGATAGATGGCGCTGTGTGAGTGTCTGACGATATTTATTTAATATATTATTATTATAAGTACTTCTTTCTATAAAACACTACGCTACCGGAAATAGGCCATAAAGATAGGAAAAGCCTTTTACTGTTTAAATTAAAAGTAATTAAATTTTGTATGAATGTTACTGATAGCACTCCATATATGCAAATAAGCAGTGCATACCCTGGGCGTCCAGACAACCTGGATTATCGCCAACATAATATATGAATCCCACTTATTCACATTTTTCTCCATGGATTTGAAACCATAGGCGATCTGCTGTCAACAACAGCCCTCAATTTGACAAAAATGAAATTTATTTATTGTTTTTGCGATTAGTGTCATTCATTTTGTATACCCTACTCATAAATCTCTGTGCAAGCCACTGTTAGTTAAGGTATGTATAAAACTCCCCTGTAAGCGTATTGACTTCTATAACATGAAATAGTAGCGAAATATTGCATCTTTACTGTCTCTAGGCCACGCATCATACGATTTGATTATGTAGAATATTTTCCTCTTATATTACTGGGAGCCGGTACCTATGTACAGACTATTATTTCTCGTCGTCTAAAAAGAATTCAAGTGTTGCACACTAATTTCCCACAGGTATGTTGTGTGTTGGACTGGTATGCAATGGCAATCTATAATTACATGTTATCGATTTATTTAGAAACAGTTTCTTGTCTCTTGGGCATTTAACGTAAACTTCTTATCCGTTTCGTGTTAATATTCTTATCTGTTTATTTATTTTGCTTTCCATAAATACAAAACATAAATATAGCTGCCGGGTAAAAATCACCTTCAATGATTTCATGTATAGGTTTCATGAAACTGTTAAGGCAGGTGGCCTTAACAGCTTCATCTGGTCATTGGCACAAGTATTTACACAAGTAGCTTAAGAGCGTCTCCAAAGGGACTGGAACCTCAGCTTTGCACGTTGCAGGATGGAGTTGTAGGTACAGCTGTGCGGAGGTAACCGTAACCCATCGCCAATGTTACTAATATTATAAAAAATGAGTGCAATTTGTTTTCATGAATGAGATGAAAGCATTTTATAATTTGTATTGTCTACATAGACAACTTCAAAAAGTTATATCCAAGTAATAAAATATTCGTAAAACAAACAGTGAACTTGTGATCGTAAAAAAACTCATTAAAATACGGACCTGACGAAAGAGATAAAACAACGGCAAACTCAATTTTGTTGCATCTCCTTTGAGGTGAAATGCTTATACATAGTTTTATGAGTCACGGAATCTCTTTACGCGACTGCACGGTATTATTACCTATCATTACTGTTGAAGTTCTTTTTGGATTTATCTGTCTTCTTGTTATTACAAACAGACACTTTCATTTGTGAGAATAACCTCATTTGTTTACAAAGAAGATGACGCCGTAGCACAGAAAATTTAATTTAATTCAGAAGCGACGCTTCTGTGTTGAGAGATGTTAACATTTTGCATATTGAATGTAGTATAAGGATTTTTTGTTTTATGTACTATGCCAACAAAAATTTCTAGTTTGTCTTTTTGTTATAGAAGCAGTTTGCGCTAGAATGAATAAATACAAAATTCATATACTAAGCTCTGTATTTCTTTCTGGTTTGATAAGAAAAACATTCCAAGGAGATCCCTCCTTTTCCTGTTTATTTGGTATTCCTAAAACCTTGTTGTTAATGTTAAAGTATTCATTTAGTTGAATGGAAATATAATGTCAAATTAAAGACAGCATTTTGAGTTTCAGTTCAAAGTATGGGGAACCCCATAAAAATATTTTTGCAAGTTTCTTGTTAAAATGTTAATGCGGTTCATTAAATACATATACTTACATAGTTAGAACAGTTATATGCTCTTGTAGTTTCGGAGAAAAATGGCATTGACATACGGACGGATAGACAGAGAGACATGACGAATCTATAAGGATCCGTTTCTTGCCATTGGACTACGGAACCCTACAAATGCAACATTTCCAAGCTCTGCTAAATATTGGTTGGAATATCGAATGTAAATATTTTAATTACAGTATTGTTGAAGATGAGATGAGAAAGCAATAAAATTACCAGAGACTTGTGACGTTAAGAAAGTTAAGCGACACAGAACCACGTAATTTCATTCATTGAGTCACCATTTTTATATATAACAATATATATCTTATGGTAGGAAAAATAAGGTATTGTACATGACATCTCTCAAGTTTCAGATGAAAAATAAAAAATGGATTGTCAAGTAAAATCCCCTAAAGTTTCTCGTTGCGATCTTAAAAAGCTAAGCGCGTTACGTGTCCCGAGAGTGAGGGTAGATGGTAAATGGGAACATGTCTGCGACGAGACTGGATGTCGCGTAAACTGCGCTCGTTAGCACATACCCACTCAGTGATAAAGTTTGCCGGCAAGTTTTGTGATATTCATCTACCAACTTTTGGGACAAGTTAAGTTTATCCGTTAACATTCCCGACATTATGTTGTGGCTGTTTGCATTTTTCGTCGTGTTAGTTTGTTACTTTTCTGTTCTGATATTAACTTCGGGTTACTCGATGTACACGGTAATATTATATATAAAGTATTTTCATAATTTCACAATAAATGAAAACAATCCATGTGCGAGTGCGATATTTGTATTCATGTCTATTTGTATTGTTTTAAGTGTTTCTGTTCAAAATAAACAGAGTAAATTTTGAATCATTGGCATCCATTCGACCTGATATTGTACTCATGTTATAGAATGTTTTATGGGAATATAATATATCGATTTATTGTAAAAGTTGTATAAATGAAATGATAAATAAATTATAGCATTTCATTGAGCAATCAGATAATTAATTCTAACTTGTATTACCTTATACAGCGCGCCCGCGCCGTGCACCCCACTGCACGTGTGCCGCCCTCCGCTTCATCGCGAGCCGTGTAACCGCCTCACACTCTGTCGTTAGATACCTAAAATATAATGGTCCTGTGTGAATATCGGTGGTTATTTAATATTTATTTATTTGTGGACAGGTTAAGTAGAGATGGAGAAGATTATGCCAGGATGTATGTTTGAAAGAAAACATTTATATGTTTTGAATACAATTTCCACCCAACAATTTGATTCTTTAGAGAGGCCCAATAAAACAATAGACATGCTGTGGGATGACTTTCATGGGCAGTAAATTAAAACAATATTTTATTTGTTATTTACAAGGGAACTAGTTGTATTGTATAACTAACTAAATAATTAACTTTCTTTTAATTTCGATTATGTTTGAATGTTTATTCATGACCATTACCTACTACTTTACGTGGTTTATTGCCCCATTTATATATTACTTATTAAAATGATTTCACCGTTAGGTATATCAAAACTTTAAAATCCCACTGCAAGTGCACTGAATTTACTAAACAAAATACTGCTCATAATTTTGTGGATTTAGGCTGATAACCATAATAGGAATGTACCTAGGAGGCACTTCGGTTACGTGGATTGTGCTAGTGTATCCAGCTTTACTTAAAATTGGGGACTAAACGTTTGTAATGCCTGCAAGCTGTAAAAAATAAACCAAAGTAGCCAAGTAATTTTAGAAGCAATATTTCGCAGTATAAAAATGGCTATTCATCATTTTATGTAATAATCATAGTGAAAAAATTGGGTATTCAACATATGATTCATATTTACTAAAATTGCTTTAAAGTAAAAATCTGTTTCCCACACACATATGCTTTGGCACGAGTAGACCGGCTAGACTGGTGAGACCAGGACTTCACAAAATCTGGCGTGAAAAAAGCCCGCATTGTGTTTCGTCTAGTGACTGAGATTATCAGAGATTATTATGCCTTCCCTTTGCCTATATTTCCCTTTCCGTCTTCTTTTTGTAAGGGTGAAAACGCAGTCGTACCCTTCTTCCGTGTATCACCTTCGGAGTTCAATGGCTGGTGTATCATTTACCATCAGGTCTCTACGTCTACTAATACGACTTTTTTTTCAAAATTACTTCTGCTGTTGGCCGTTGATGGTCTTTATCGGGCAATTGGCGAGTGCAGGTAGCTCTCAATCTTACGTCTACTCCACTACGTACATATAAATTTTAAATAAAATAAAGATGTTTAATTTTTTTATCAGATGTCAGAATTAGTTTTAGCATAGTCACTCTCTTTCACGTTTTAACTAGTCGTTGAGGTGGAGATTATAAAAGGGTTCTCCAACAGCCCTTGAGTTAGTATGCCCTTACTAATAAAAATGTTTTTTAGATAACGAGCTTCATTAAAACAGAGTGGTTTTCTCTTTCATATTAAAAGGTAAAATATTTCAAATTGTACAATTATACGGTTCATATACAGCAATTGCGCAAGGAACTCAATATTTATGTTTCTCTCGAAAAGTTGGTATAGCATGACTTTACACTTGGGTGTTCTTTTTGTGCAACCTAGAATGAGTAATTTTGAAATTTGAATAAACATACCTATTATTACAGTTTCATCATAATCTTACGGTTCATTGCTTGACTACATCAATTTTGACGTAGAGCTGGTATATACCATAACCCGAAACGCTGGTATAGTGCATAATGCACCACAGGTAGACTATCTATGATTACCTTTTACATTCTATTGGTCTGCATCAGATCTCACTTCAATAAAGGTTCAAAATCAAAGGTTATAAGTTATTTTAATATATTCCTAAGAATGGCAGCATAACCTATAGAAAATAACTTCTCGAACTACGAGTACTTATAAACTATGTATAAGCTTTTTATGTCTATGTGATTTCCGTATTATGATATAAATAATATATTTTTATAATTACAAAATTTATACGGCTCTTACAATATAAAAAGAAATAACCCGTTAACCGCTAGAGACACCTTAAAGCGTCACAAACAATAGATTTTCTATTGTGTCTGGATTCCTGACGGTCTATGGGTCCAAACATTGTGTTTGGAAGTCAATGATGCCCTCTGGCCAAATTAACTGACGAATCACGTAAGGTCGATGGTAGAGCTTCGATGAGGAAAACAGAGAGACGCAGTGGACTGCGATAGGTTGAGGAGAGACGGAGAGATATAATTATGAGCTTGTAGCGTAAGAATTAAATTCACAAACAACAAAAGCAAAATAAAAAGCATAAAATGCCTAGAACAATGTGCTTTTAAATAATAACTACGTGAACTCTGAGCTTTCATTCATAAGAAGCGATGTGAATTTAAAAAACGCCGTCCCGCATATAACTGGAGATATGGCAGTATTAATTATGGCTGCATATTTTGCGGTCGCCCCATTCGGATCCGGTCCAAACACGTACACAATTTACTTAGTCAAGGTACCTTTGCCGTGATATGAATACATTTGCCACCTTAAAATATGTTTGGCGTAACTAACTTTGCGTCTGACCCGGTTCTGATGGCTCTGACCGAACTTGGTAATTGAAAATTTGGAAAACAATGCTACGATATAGAAGTTGATGTCATAAATAGAAATTCTTCGCTAAGGTTTTCTTTTCAACATATTATATAAACGCTCTTTGGTTTAATGTTATCAATCTATTGTAAATTTGTACGGTATCTGGAGTTTTCCGTCAGTTTTTTCCGTCAATTGATGGCTAGATGCTGTTCTAGGGATTGATGACAAAGTACTTCGGTTGACGATTGCGCAAGTCAAGCAGTTCAAAATTCTATTTTGGAAGTTCCACTCAATCGAGAAAACAAACGTTGGTGATACATTTTTATCATTGTGCAAATGAGAAAAGATGTTATATTTTCATATTGTTATTACGTAGTCTAAATAAATAAATCATACAAATCGATAACTAATAACTAACTGGAACGCTCGATTTGCCTCCGCAGCCATTTGTCTATCCCGCTAGTCGCCAATCAGTTTATTTTGTTTTTATATTTCCTGCAATTTAACCGGCAAATGGCGTGGCAAGACATTTGCCGATCGTGCGGAAACAGTAAAAATTGAAGGGTAGCTATTAGGGTACTGAACGCGGTGTTATGGTGTGATGTACTACAATTTAAAAAATACGATATTATTGAATAGCAGGTAAAATCTACGTGATATCCAATAATATCGTTTACCAAGTCTACACTGTGTGTGTCAGGACTCTATGACGTAAGTGATATGCCTGACCATGACAGAGCGGCTTTGATGGAGACTAACAACTGATAGACAGTTATTTTTCTCCATCAATGCCGCACTGCGCTCGTCACCCGAGATAACAGATGTTACGTCTCTTATACCTGGTACTTTCACTAGCTACAGTGCCCTCATTCCCAAACACAGAAGTGCAAAGCACTTCTATTCTACGGGACGATATCTGGCTGCGGTGGTACCTAGCTAGACGACTCAGTACCGAGTCTACTACCTAGTAAAATTCAGGTGTTCCTGTTTTTATTATTATATTACTCTGCATCTTACATAGTCAGGCGTACCATTTTACCAGGTGAGGGAACTGACCGTCCTGTTCACTTAATAACATAAAAAGAACAATTATTTAAATAATCTAGGGATTATAATAATTCTTTGACGATCTGAAGGCAATTAAAGAGATTTTATTTGACTGTGTAAATCGCGAAAACTAAATACATTTTTTTTTAACTCTCACTCTACGTGTTTAAATTTTCCTACACGATAAAAATCCAGCTATAATCTCGCGGTGTGTCACTGTGTTAAGGTTTTGCACCCTCGACCGAGTTACCCCGGGGTTGTTTCAGAGTCATGTGTTGCTTTTGAGTTCGCCGTCAGTGCGATTTGTGTATTCGGCTAGGGCAGACGTTCGTTCAGGGACTGCGCATGGCGACGAGCGAAACGTCATGCCCGTTTATTTAGCTCATTGAACAGTAACGCGGGTGCTATAATCTATGAGAAAACAAATGAAAAGCGACTTTTTTACGCTTACTGAGTAACGGTGTTGTGGTTTATAAGTAATGGCTTGAATTGGATAACGTTACTATGAACTTAAGAATGACAGAAACAAGTAAGTTTAATTTTAAGTTAATGATATTAAAAGGTCGATAGGTATATATTTAATAATGACATCGTTCAATCACGGGTGATTTACGCACGTATATTTACTACTCGACAATTAGGTTCTAAGTTTCATCTCTTTTTCTATTAAACCTATAAATAAATTTTTCATCGGAACGTTTAATTTTTATGAGTTTCTAAATTTAACGTTAGTTATTTGCTAGTACTCAATTAAAATCATATGGTATCTCAATACCTACATTATTTTATACCTTACTCTGCTATAGTTTTTAGTTAATATTATTATGTTATTGTAAACAAACATTTAAATCTTATCTTACATATTTTTAAATCAGTTAAAATAGAATATATTTTAAGGGCCGCAAACTTTAGTGCATGTGGTGTACTCGTATACTGCCCAAAAACGAACGAGGTCCACTGCATCAATGCGGCGGGTTGCGATCCGATTTTTTTTACAAAAGAATACCTTGTAATCCGACCAATGTCAGATTCAATGATGGTTCACTATATGTATTGTATATTTAATATACTCTGAAATACGAATCATACTTGATATTGTATATCAGTAAATCGAGTCAATAATGACAACCCATCTGGTATAATGGCTGAGACGTTGACTACAACACCAAGGGTTCCGGGTTCGATTCCCGGGCAAACATTTGTTTGCATAAACATGTCTAATTGTATTGGTCTCGGAGTTTCAATGTATAAAATGTTTTTAAAATAAAGTAAACAAATATGTTTATCCATTGTCAATATTACAGGATAATGCTTAGTTTGGGGCTAGATGGCGCTGTGTGAATGTCAGGGGATATTTATTATTGTTTTAAAATAATACACAATAGAAAGATAACATTTTATTATCAAATTAATGTCGTGAATGCTATGGAATTTAGAACATATGTGCAATAATCAATAATAGACCATGTTAATACAAGGGGTGCCAGATTAGACAGGCGCCGGGTTAGCGGGGGTCCACTATAATGAGTGTCCAGATAAGCGTTAATTTGTAACCCAATCAACATCCCAACTGTTAACTGAACCTTTACCGCTGCGGTAGAAGTAGAAGTAGTATAATTATTAAAAACAGATAAAATATTTTCTATTACATCTGAAATCCGGACAGTTAAAAGGGGTTTAACCCTTACAACACAGTCTTGTCGTGTAATACGGTTAGCAATCGTGTAACCAAACCAATTTCTGTGTCTATTCACATTGTTGGTTTAGCAGAGAGCGGCCGAGTCCAAATCCTAAATACTGCGATGGGTTTCAGTTACAAAAGCTACGGGCCGGAGCAATTAACCAGATTTACCGCCCGGACGGCCCCGCCTACGAGATGACAGCGAATTTTAACTACAAGTAAACTGTAAGATAGACGAGCCAAATGGCCTTAGTCGTTTGGCTTAGCATCTGGAATTATTCATGTACAGACGATAAAGCTATATAGTCGAGATAAAATACGAGATTTGTTATGTAAAAAGTATAAGCAATATATAAAAATATATCACAAATAAATTATATATAAAATAGATCACAATTAGGACTATATACCTGAAGAGCTACTCGGTACATTTCAAACATACAAAGGTGCCACTACAATCACATTGAATATTGAATAAAAGGTCTGATCCAATTTGCATCTAGAGCTGGGACGCTTGGAAAGGTCACAAAATTTATGTTTATTGTAATCATTTTATATTATTAATAATATAAGTGAAAGTTGTTCTAGATGAACCGGTGACTTTGTTTAGGTGGCGGGCGGTTGGATTTTTGTTGCTACTGTCGGTTAGGAGTAGGTACGTGTGCTAGGTAAGTAGGGGATGAATTTGTTCATCAATGGACTATTAATTGATGATGATAAAGTGAACGTCAATGCAGGTCAATATTCATAAAGTAAAATGCTCGAGGAAGGATGCTAAAATTCCTTGAAATGTATGTTAGTGTTGTGACGTTATGGACTGTTTTCTTTATTCGCTGATTCAGTAGGTATTGGTTTCCAACAGCCGGCGTTGTAGCCTCACTCGCATTTTGGCAGAGTTACATGTAAAGAGTTGGACTATTGATTTCTATCAACATTACGATGGTAAAGTATGTAGGTAGGAAAAAATCATGATTTTGAATAAATAAATGACTTCTATTACACAGGCACTATATATATTTTAAAATGCACATACTGAAATCCCAAGAGCTGTATGTATATTACTAATACATTGTGATTTGTAAAATACTCATATTGGATATGATAAAGTAAGATCCAGTGCAACACGCACTTTTGGGGGCAATAAAAATATTGAACATAAGACCTCACAGAAAACTACCTATATATTTTTTGTAAGTCTACAAGAGAAATAAATATGTAAACCATATAGGTGAAATTTTTATTCTCATATAACTTTTTTTTACTAAGACTGTATATAAAACCTTGTGTGAATGTTCGTAACGCGTAAGTCCTGTTTGGTGGGCAATGCCTACCCTCGCGATTTCCTCAACTACTGGTTTTCACTGCAAAATCTCGACGTCCATAATCTGTAACATTGTAGAGCTTGCATTTCTATTGCTGCCGAGTGTTGTAGTACTCAAGTTTATACTTGTATTAAAATTTGGCTTAATTATTGATTCATTATGCGTAACAATTCGTTAACGATCTCGGTGGTATCGGATCTTTATTAGACATACATTTATTTTTACAATTACATAGCCTTAAAAGGTGTCAGGTTCGCTTAAATTAATGAAGGATATCTCTTTATTATTTTTTATGACTTGATTGTTCTTCTTTGTCATATTACGCTTTTCGTTTTCGTTTCATATTTCGTCTTCATTAAGCTTTGGGTAATTGTATTGAAAAGTATAATAAAAGACAAAATTACAAGTATGTGACATAAAAATGTAGTATGGGTAACTTAACGGTATACGCAGTAATAAGTGGATCATTGGATTAAAAATCATGTAAAAGGTGAAGTGTAGCACGAGCATTGCCGCAAACAGTACAAGTTTGACAACGGGCCAACGAGGATTGCAATTAGAGAGGGCGTCCCACCCAACAACATTTACATTTAAATTTAAATTTCGCCGATCCTGACGAGATTCAAGATAAATTGGGACCCGCATTTAGCGCAATAATTCTAGAATGCCGTCTCGTGGTCTCCAAATTAAAGGGCGGCATAATTGTTTGCGTTGTAATTAATAATTAACATTAACATTGTCAAATCGCTCCCGGTAAGGAATTAAACGCGAGTGTAAAAGCAATATGCGCGCGGTACGACTCGCCGTTCCCGATTCATGATATAACGAAATTAATTGTAAACTCAAATACAAAACAGAAAGATCCGAATTTCGAGGATAAATCTCAAGGGTGCTGACTGCTTTAAAATTAATTTATTTAGGCATATGTGAAATTGAATAGGTTGAAGATCATTTGTCATCTCGTGATGTTAAAATTTGGGAAAATAAGTTTTTAACTAAAAAAAATATGTATAAACATATTTATTTATGGTATTAAATAAAATCAGGCATTATAAAGATTAAATAAAGAACCAACCAGCTCTAATACTTGAGACTCAATAAATTTTCTGCCGTAACTATGTAGTTGAATTTTTAGTGTTTTTTGGAGGGCGCCAGCTACCATGATTTTGGCTGGTTTCAAGAGGGTCGGTGGCTCAGTGGTGTGAACTGTTGCCCTCCTAACGGTGTGAACTGTGTGGTGGAACTACCGGGAGGGCTGAGGTCAATTTTGAAAACTTTACATTGGAAACGTGTATTTTATGAAATAGTGTTTAATTACAATGAATTAAAAATGCAATGAGTGCGAACAAAGAAATACTCGTATGTTTAAAATATTCTTTTTATCGGACGCTGGGAATACTTCATTCAAGTTGGTTTGGTCAAAGCTCGCGCGGTAGTTTTCACAATTTTCCATCAATACCGTCGGAAATGCAGATGAAACATTCGATTCGTTAGTCGGAAAAAAAGAAATAATGCAAAATATGGAGGATCGGGAAAGAGAATGGTTCTCATAGATGAATAACAAAAGGAATGCAATGGAAATATCGCTCCAATGATGGCCGTAGCTCGTAGCGGCCGTAGCGCGGATCATCCCGCGCTTTGTGTTTTGATTGCACGCCGCCGCCATTTTGTTGATTAGGACAGTGAACTGTCGTGTACTTTTGAATAGCGAGTATTTTCATATATTTTTTATATTCAGAAAATATTATTATATACTATTTTTCATCGTTACTTATCATTACCTTATCTACTGCTAGGCACTGGAAGAAATCCTTCTATGATTTTTTACATAAGAAGTCTCCGGTTCGTGATTCGCAGCGCTCGCTTGCGCTGTTTCAGCACATGTTCACGGCTTCCACAAAAGCGCAAGGATCAGCCTCGTTAGTGATTTAATAGGCTCTACCACGGACAAATTGATTAGTTTGGTTCTCAAACAATTATTACACGTTTATTATGTGTTTAAATTCTTGTTTATTTATTTTATTGCAGAAAATGTTGTTATGTTACTTGCCATTTTTGATATAAGATAAACCGTTGCAGTGATGTTTATGTATTAACAATAATATTACTATTGTAAAACCATTGATACCATATTTTAATGCACCTGAAATGACTCCAATTATTAAAAAAAAATAAACCACCATTTTCCATAAGGTTGTTTGATAAAAATATTACAATGTTAATTGCCGGGTCACCCTTTCATCTCACTTATCTTAACTTTTGCCGGGTATTTGTTTACAGTGTTCCTAATGATGCCCAACTCTGCGATAAAAGCTTTCTAATTACTTTTTAATTTGTTAAATCGTTTTATGTGCTCATATCTATACATAAATATGTATATAAAGTTTATGCTGTTTACAACATGTTTGTTATTAAAATTTTATTTCATTTGACAAATATTTATTGAAATATATCATGCAAAAAGAAATGAAATGTGTACGTCTTAAGGTTTTCGAAATATATATTTTTTTGTTTTCCTGCTAGGGTAGAGCTTTAAAATAATTGCATATCTCAAAACGTTGCGTTTGTGAAAAACGTGCTAAAATAGCTCTTACAATTTGCGAATTTGTGATAGAATTAGATTCAAGAAAAAGTAACTTAAAGTTATTGCGATGATTCAGAAATCAGAAAAAAATATGTATGGAGCGTTAAGCAAGCAGAAGCGCATATTTAGCATGTTTCAATAGCACACATGCAATCGTTATTAAATTATATGAGTAAAAGACAATAGAAACGCATCATAAGTATGACGTCAACATACAAGAAGCCATGTTTTTAGAATCCGGCTGGATGCACAAAAATAATATTTGACACTCACTCTAGGACCCACTTTCCTGCTAGGGTAACGTACACCAAAAATATTAATTCTACAAAGCTTAAATATATAGTACAGGTTTGTAAGGGCGCATCACTTTACTTAAGTCTAGGAACTGTTACATGACATGGTATTGCCATATTTAGTTTAGTTCGTTTAAACAGCTCTCTTACTGGGCACATAAAGGTATCGAAATTCAAATTCATACTTCGTTAAAAATGTATTGTCCATTATGCGACAAGTATTGAGAATTAGTAAGTTTACTGGTCAGAAATAGGTATCTACTTGTACAGAAGTTTATACAGATTGGAAACACTGAATTCTTCTTTCACAAATATTGTTGTTATATTACAAAATGTTATCATACCATTATAAGTAAAAAGAAGCAAAACAAAATGTGAGTAAATTACAGGAAAAATTCAACAAAACCTCTCGGCTCTATTTAAATCCCAACAACAATAAACATTTAGACCCAACATGGCCGCTGTGATCCATATCGTATCATCACATATAAGTGTCAGGACTCCACGACACACAAGGGTACGTGTCTCGGCTTAAGTGATTTAAAAGAGAAACAATTTGCAGTAGGATAAAACGCGCGGTGTCCGCCCGACCCCTTCGTGAATATTAAGTTTGGCCATTACGGTAGCCGGTAATTTGAAAGCGTTTAGAGCGCTTGCCTTCCTGAATTTATTACTTAATATCACTTTGACCCGATGCTGGATTTTGTGTCTGCCCTGATTACTGAGGACAAAGATAAGATTCCCTTCTGAGGGTGCTGGCGCCTATTGAATCGATGGAAAAGGGGCTAGTCAATTATCGTATGCATGCATAGCTTTAAAGGTGCCTTTCTATATTGGATGTACTCGTACATTGACATTTTTACAAGCGTTTTCAGATTTTTGTACTACACTGTATGTCAACAATAGAAAAATTTTCCTCTTTTCAATATGTTAATATTATAAAATATGCATTATTTATTAATATATGAAAGGTCCAGGTTTTTCAATCTTACAAATAAAAAAATATAGTGTCCATATTAAAGTGTAACTAATATTTCAATAACGATATTTATACATGAATGGTTATACGAATACATGTAGTGATTGATAAATATATTTGTCTCTCTTACTGCAGGACACAAGCACTCCACATAAAAATGGTTATGGGGAGATCGGCTCATCCGTTTAATAAAAGAACTAAATTGAATAAAAACTTTTCGATGTTGTTTTTTGATTTACCAGATTCCTTAGATTAGCATGTACTAGATGTAGTCATAAGACGTTGCCGCTCTTATATCATTGTAATGCAATACACGTCATGTATCTTTGTCTATCACACGAATCCTAGTTACGAGTAGAAGAGACGGTTGATAGACGTTTGACAACTCTGACGTCGTGTCATTTTGTGGCCTCCAAAGAGGCCAAAACATTACGAGCTGTCGTGCAAATTTTTCACAAAGTGTCATAATTTTAATAAATATTTTGAAAAGAAATAAGTAAACGTAGAAAAATGTCGTGTTCTGCGGTAAATTGTTCTTCAAGAACCACCAAAGGAGGAGTAAAAGACCCGGAATTATCATTTCATAAGTAAATATTTGACGACATTTTCATTCATATTACGTAGTTGTAATGAGACTTATGGATAAAAAACATGTAGTAGTAGACTTTAAATAATGTTAGACATACATTAGCTTGTATTAATTGTAGAAATTACGTCTAAAACAATTAATATTATGCATGAAAATTTAAGGATGTTACATAGTGATGTACTCAACATAGAATTTAATTCCATCGATAGTATTTCTTTAACAGTTTCTTTTATACAATTATTGAATTTTTAGGTTCCCGAAATGTCCACAAATCAGAGAAGAATGGGTTAAAAGTGTAAGGCGTGAAAACTGGGAGCCTACGAAGAACTCCAGGCTTTGCTCAAAACATTTTGAGCAATCCTGTTTCATCGTAGGCTTATCAAAAAAAACTGAAATCCGATGCAGTACCAACCATTTTTGAAGGATATCCTGGATATTATCAACCTGTTAGTTATTTTTACTATTTAGACCCTTTTATGCGAGTCTTTTCTGTATAACTGGTTAGAGAAAGTAAGTTTTTTGTTTTCTTTAGATAGAAATAAATCTGTTTCTATACTATATATTTTAAAGTTTAAATTGGAATAGCATGACAATAAAAAGCGTACCGATAATGAAGTATGTTGTTTAAAGGCATACAAATAAAGTTCCTTTACAACAAACTACTGAGTGACAGATCTATCCGATCTGTCAGATTTTGTTCCACAAATCGTCGTGGGACTTCTTTCGTGAAACAGACTTTATGTAGAAACTTACACAATCACAAAGAGAATGGCGATTCGCGTAGTTCAAATATTAGAGAAAAAGTCAAACTTGTTAATATTATAAAAGATATTTTATTAATTTCACATAGTTGGAAATCATGTTTTTTGAGGAAATGCTGACTCACTGTAGATATCTGATTAAGGACAAAAACAATTGCAAATTGATAATGGCCATTGAATAACTACTTACTGAGTTTCTTGCCAGAGTCTTCTTAATATAATCAAATCTTTGAACCGGCGTGGTAGATTCAAAATACTTTTTAATTTCTTTTTAGGGTTCCGTAGTCAAACAGCAAAAAACAGAACCCTTATAGATTCGTCATGTCTGTAGGTTTTTACGTTTATTTTCTCTCACAAAGATAAACTTAACAATCTTACATAGTAGTAACTTATCCTAGAAGTGAGAGACTGGAGCCCGACATAGGCTTGTACAAACCGGTTTACGGTGAGTTGTTGCCGAATATCACATCAACTTTTCTCAGAAAATTTAAAAAACTATAAAAATATTGTTATAATTTTGCAAAGAACATATTGTGTTCTGTAATCCACATTATAATATTTTAACAAAAAAACACGAAAAAAAAATGTTTTAGGTCCATATTTTAAACTGAAACTTTTTTTCATGATACCCATAGTTGGGGTTATCAATATAGGTATGTTTGGGTCTTAAAAATGATAATGAGGCTTTCAGTATATATTTTTTAAATAAAATAATTTTTAAGTTGAATTTGTGAGTGTTATTTAAAATTTGTTATTTACGTAAAAAATATAATATAGTCTATTTAATACCTACCAATAATAATATTTTATTTGTTCCAACATCATTTAATTTTTAACCCACGAAGACCAAACTCAAAATATTTGCGTATAAAATTTATTATGGTAACGCTTTATTTTTAATTTTTGTTGTAAATAAAATTAACAGCGTTGCTGTATCTGACTCCATGTTATTTTTAACACAATTTATAATCATCTAATTTTGCAGGTGCGACGACGACGCCCGGCTTAATCTTAGCAATATGTTCGATACCAAGGTCACATCCCTAGTGACGCACACTAATACAAATCTGTAACTGCACACTAACAAAATTAGACACCGCCTTTCAATATACAGTCTGTCTACCTCATAATATGTCTATGCCAGATTCCAACAGCTTTAATGACATTATAAAGGACCATAGATAACAAACTGAATGTTGCTTTTATTTCATAATTTAAAAGATATATAATTATTTCATAATAGTGAAATATCAGCCAAACTTTTACGATAAATAATTATTTGCTTAATCGCACACGCACACTAAAGTAGTTTTGATAATTTCAGATATATATTTCTTTAATACAATAACTGGATCAATTTTATTTTCCATAACGACTGAACTTATCTTTAAAAATTCACTTGGTGGATTTCCCTTTCCCATTGTTCATTTCCGCAATAGAATACTGCGTTAAAAGTTCTGAAACTACCTAAGGCGGGCACGAGTAAAACTTTGGATTATTTTTCTTCACAACTTGGACAAAAGATTATCATAACAGACTTCCGAAATAATTTGCTGAGTCTCCTGTTTCTTTGTCATATCGCTGGGTCAACAACTTTATATTTTATGATCCATTTAAACTGGAATATGTTAGTACTGTTTCATACTCAAGTATTTTATTGTGTCAAAACTGCATTTGAATATATGATATTTAGTAGCAATATACGCATGTGCTAAAGCAGCGAATGATTAGTGCATTGACGCTTTTGATATCTTAAGCCTTATTAATTACTAGCTTTGGCTCGCGGCTTTGCGCACGATAAATTCGAGGTATCACGGTTCCCCGTAATAAATAAAAACTTTTTATCTTCTCTAAGCAATCGTCGAGTAATAAAGATAGTAAAGTCTATTAAATAAAGTAATACCTACTGTTTCTAACGACACTAGAAATGAAAACTTTATCTCACACACAAAGACGTTGCGAAGTAGGAAACCCTAGTAGGATTGGTATTTTTATGCCGACTGAATCGCCCCATTCCCCTAGTGTCGAACTAACAGATGTGTCGATATCATTTCGTGATATTTTATCTAAGGGCAGACAATCCCCGACAAATTGCCGACATTCCCCAATTCCGATGGACGAACAAATATTAAGACGCTCCAATTTATTGGTGGCCTCTTCAGGTGAAATGAAACTCGTGTCTATTTTCCCCATTGGAGTGGAGGATTATGTTGTATTATTCCATCAAAGATTCGGGCTTATGTTCTTGTATTTTAAACTTTAAACATTTAAGAGCTCAGAGGTAATGAACTGAATCTTATTGTAAATGATCTATTATTTCATGCGTCACACACAATAGATTTTCCATTGTGTTTAAGAAATAAATGATCTTAAATCTAAACATCTACGTTGAAATGGTAACATGAACATTTATTGCTACTTATTTAGTTTGCGTTAATACGCTAATGCTTTGCCCCGCGGTGCTACCCGCGGTTAAATATTCTCCCGCATCAAAAAGTATCCTATGTGTTTATTCAGCGCGACATGAACTGTACGCCGTGTACATGGCCTTATTTCCAATATATTTTTTCTTCTAAAAGTTAAAGTACCCTAATTTTACCTTATTTTTCAGCTACCTGCCACTAAAAGTAAGACAAAATCGATTCCAGTCGTTTCAGAGATGACACGGAACAAACATACAGACACATTATTTTGTTACTATTAAATTACTTATTTCATGATAAGTTATTTTCTTCAAGTAAGAAAACTTGTGCACATTGATATTGGTTTTTTATTAGTCAGTCAATAGTCGTAAAGTTTTGTCAAGAACAGTCTATTCTAAAACAATAGGTATATAGAAATGTTTCTATGTATAGAAACGTGACTTTTTTAATGAGTACCTAAGCAAAGCTTTCGATAGCACATCTGCATTCATGTTAAAATGTGTTATGGGCAAATTATTCAAAACCCGCTTTGAAGATTATTGTATAACATACTAATATGGTAAGCTTTATAGTAAATAATAAATATCAATTGACATTAAAACAGCGCTATATGGACCCAATTAAGCTAAAACTTGTAGTATGGGTATTAACAACGGATAAACATATTTATATACTTTTTGTAAATTTATAAATTATTTAAAGAAACACCCAAGACAATGAACACAGACATATTCATGCATACAATATTTGTTCTGCCAGGAACCGATCCCGCAACACTTAGTGAATTAGACGACGTCGCAATCATATATCACATGGGTCATCAAAAAATTTTACCAGCAAAAATTTTTGTAATTCTTAAAAGTATATATTACTAAAGTTATGATTCTATGATACGGCAGATGCGTTTGCATAATTAATAGCCTAAAGTAATGCTCAATAATATAATTCTAATAACTTTTGGTAATTATGAATTCCACTTAATCACAACGACTGGAGCGTTGACGTAATTCGTTTTAATTAAGTACATTAATTTTATAATTAAATACTTAACAGCACCTATTTGCTGCGGCACCTGATGTCGAGTTGTAAAATTTAATCAGAGTTTTGAGTAAGAAATGATATTATATTTGTCTTTTATTTTCATGTCAAGTGCAATGTACATTGCTTTTGAGTACTTCTACGTTTTCAATATGCAGACATTATGTCTGCATATTGAAAACGTGTACACGTGTGTAACAAAAAGTTATTATTCGTTGTCACAGAATTAAAGGCTCACAATAAATTGAATCCAATTAAATTCGACTGTAAATGATGCGATTTAATGACGTGAGTAGTAGATAATGAACTGATATTACGAAAGTCGTAATGCATGTTTAACGGACAAGAATATTGATTGGGAACCTTACTTGTTAACAGTAGTAATGTTTTGGGCATAGTATTGCCTTATATAAAACAGTTGGAGTACGATTCCACCTGTTCATAATCATTATGATTTCAGCCACGAGATGTCCATTGCTAATTATTAGACATGTTCACTGCAATCACAAATAGGTGTTCGAATTCTTCACTTGATGATCGATAATTTTCCTATAGTTCATTTCCCCCAGCTTTCTCCCTCTAGCCGCATTCAACGAAGAGCGACTCGAGTTATCGATTGCTATGATGTTTCGGATATGCTTACCACCTTGGCACTTCATAGAGATGTAGCTTGGTTATGCATTCTCTATTGCATATAGAGATTAGAGGAACTGTTCGGTTTGATCCCCGCCGCCTCTTTCCGCCATCGATCTACGCGACAACTCTACCACCCCCACCACCTTAACATTTTGCAAAGCACTAATGTGTATTGTTTTTTGGGGAAACCTATATCCAGCAGTGGACTGCGATAGGTTGAATAGATAATATGCGTTTTAACAAGAACTTTCTGCCCCGCAGCACAAAATTGTGGTGCGGGGCAGAAAGTTAAATAAAAATCCTACTGTTAATTTTGGGTTACGTGAAATAAATGTTAATTTTAAATGAAATATATTATTGGTGTATTAATAATGTTGAGGAACTTTAATAATATTATTTAAACAATATTATTAAGCCGCGTAGCTTTATTCATTTTATTAGAACTATAATTATCGATCGACGTATGTATATCATATCATCGCTAAAAATCAATACAGCGAAAGTAAATTTTAATTACATTTCAAGAGATAATGTTTAGAATGAAAACATATTTTTTTAAATAGCAACACCCAAGGCAGATACGAGTATGTACGAGTAGATATGGTAAAATTAACATAAATATTTGTCTTGTAAAGGGTTACTTATTCCATGTTATAATAAACGTAAAACTTACAACGCTGATCTTCTGGGAACCTTAAATATTAGATACTATTACTATAGAATAGCTTCAGAAAAGGGCAGACATAATATAATGATAAATGTTAAAAAGTTATAAAATAAATCACTATTTGTTCATTATTTTATAAAATCCTTACAACCACATTCACAAATTAAAAATGGCCGTGGCGTGTTCACAGTCACCATTGATAAAAAGCCAATAGCCGTCGTGATTCTTATCAACTTTGTTCGCTTATTTATAAAATAACTTTATATAAATAAAATAGCCTCAAAATATTTCTTAAATACTGTTAGTAGAATCGAGGATATAAAAAAATACAAACGTAAAATAATAAACAAAAACCTTCCGCTTCCATACAAGACTGCATACGAATATATCGATAGGTGGGTCGATAAAATGGTTCTCACTAGGCGTTTGTACCAACGGACGCGGTCAGGGGCCGTACTACCGAATAATGGTTCTAGTGGAACACGAGTAATGTTCGCTAACCATTGCGCGCATATTATGAATTGCGAACCGACGAACAGTTAGCACAGCCGCATTGTAATATAACTACCGAGATCGTTACAAAGAATTTACAGTGATATTTTTCATGAATAAAAACGGACGATTCGTTTAAATATCCTTTTTTAATTATATAAATCAAAATTTTCGGTTCTTACCTGTAAAAAGTTATTCCATTATTTGCTAAATTTACTAAATCACTGCGATGATCAGGACGGCATTTTGGAAAATAAACGGTATTTTCTTCTAAAATGCGTGCGTTTGGACGCGACTTACACAGAGCGTAAACTGGCAGCCAGTGTATGCTCGTTGAGCTTACATTTGTCGCACTTAAAACGCGGCTTGCCCATCTCCTGTATTGGAAATCTGTGGTCTGACTCGTTTGCTATCTATAAAAAAAGTTATCTTGAGATCGTTGTCCTGGATGACTAACGACAAATGAACGGGTTTTCGCCATGATTAAAAATACAGTACTTATGCCTACATGTAATACCTACGTAACAGTAAACGGTACAAAGGTTTTCGAAACGGAAAATGCCGACTAACAAGCGCACTTAATGATCAAGGGATACCCAAGTCGGCGAAAATTCAAAAGACAAACGAATCAGCCGAACAAAGAAATCGTTTCGTCGTTTTCCTTAAATATGTACGTACTCTTATATCGTAGTAGTCCGTAATACAAGGGATATTATATTTACAAGCAGAGAAATGTTTTTTTTTGTACAGTAAGTTTATTAACTGATTATTTGCGTTTTTTTCTGTGTCGTGTGGTTAGGTAAATAAAATAAGTTGGAACCGTGACTTTTTTTTAAATTTGCAGTAATTAAATACTATTTTTTTGGATACTCAGTAGATATATCTAGTTTAATTTATAATAATTGTATTATTGATATTGTGAGTCAAGCCAATACTTTTAAAAATGTAGGTTGTAGGTTACATTGAAAAGTACAATCCAGATACGTCTCAAAGCTGAGTGAAATCCTATAAATAATTACTAAATGAATTGGGTTCGTCAATAAGTTATGAAACGTAATCGTTTCATAAGCAAAAGTTAACATTTCATTTCATTTTAATTTCATTTCATATCACTCTTCGCATCAGTTGTAATTTTTTGTATTTATTTTGTTGACATGAAAGACAAAGTAAACGAAATCAAAACCTTCTGCAATAAAGCTGTCTTATTAATTCTCGTATTTGAAAACGGGTTGGTGCGTGTTATTTTTCGAATCGCAATCACCCCTATACCAATTATCCCTCTGTGCAAACAGTAGCGATAAAACCCCTCATTATTAAATCCAGTCTTTTATCAAAGCACAGAATTACCGACGTCGTAACTCAATTAGGTCCCACTGATTCAGAACAAACTTAATTGCTGTATTCACTGACCGTAATGATGATCAAATCCGAAGGCACAATTTCCACGACCTCGATACTTTTAACAACTTCTATTTTGATATCTTTGGCTTCTCTTTTAATTACTGCGCCTCTCC
>PQWD01008870.1:0-18597 GCA_019425675.1 Leucinodes orbonalis
CAGGCATGCATGAAGGTTTCCTCACGATGTTTTCCTTCACACGTAAGAGCATCGATAACGTACATATATTTTCGAAAATTCGAAAACACATTGGTACGTGTCGGGATTTGAACCTCAGCCCTCCCGGTAGGAAGGCGACAGTCCACACCATTGAGCCACCGACGCTCTCTTGCAATACTAATTACAAAACTAATTTGCATCAACAACTTAGTAATTAGCTTAATCTTACTTCCTCGACAACTTTATTAACAAAACACAAACAACTCGTCCATCTTATCCCTTAGTCTCGCCTCGGTACCTGTCAAAGATGTCAACTTAATCGGACATTCGCTGATTATCGCTATTAGCATTTTTATTGCTGCAGATCGCCTGCAATTCGACCTCCAACATTCGAAGGTAAATCGAACATCGTTACCTTCGAAGGTAAATGTAGATTATCATCAAAATTGATGCGTTTTCATTTGATTAGCTTCAGTTAAAATCAGTGACATTTCAATTATTCATTTGTAACGATACACTTTTGTAATTACATATTGAAATTAAATCTTTGGATTTCTAGTGAACAGGACATTTGACAATAAAATTATGATAGTAAGATGAAGGACCTGGGGAGGTTTTAAATATATACAAATAAACAAAATTGCAGTGTCTGTTTGTAATATTGAAAAAACCGTTTTTTACTACAAGCATAATATGAATCACCCTTTAAGGGTAGGCTCGTGCCCCTCGGTGGGGACGTTTAATGAGCTGGTGATGATGATGATATGAATAACGTAGGTATGGCACATACACCAAAATAAAATTCTTTTTTATTTTTTGTTCTGACTAATCTGCGAAATGGCTGGACCGTTTTTCACGACACTCTTATCAGTCGTACATTGTCCTCGTTTACCACCCAGATCGTTAACGGCTTTACCGGTATAGCAACTGTTAGTTGAGGTAAAAACTTATTGACCGACTCCAAAACATGGCCATTAAATTATATTTATTACTTGAGCGTCGATGGCTCATTGATGTGAACTGTTGCCATTCGATCTGCAAGTTCGAATCCAAAATCCAATCAGTCAATTAATCATCATTAATACCCAGTCTGCTCTGACACGATTCATAATTATATGCAGCCTTAAAACCAACGAACGTTTGTTTACCATTATAAAACCTAATACCCCAGCCGTTCTTTGTTTCTTGAATAAACTAAATACTGCATAAAACAACACGGGAATACTCCATGTGTTTAAGTTTCCCATCACGCCGAATCAGCGCATTGTTTATCTGCGCTCATTCATAATCACCGCGAAGTTTTTGCCCTTCATGTAAAGATATTCGTATGAGGAGCGTGCGGACGCTGCCAAGCGGCCCAACGGTGGGCTAGCGGCCCAATTACAACGGCTCCCCATACGATACTCGTATATTTTACAAAATCTGCGCGAGCGCAACCGGAACGCGTAACTCCTAATGTTACTTGGCACATGTGTTTATAATGAAATACTGGTCAATTCGTTACTCTTAAAAGGGTTATAATTATTCAAAATAAATTTGCGGAAGTAACCTAATAATAAAGTTATGTTATTTTTAGTTCATGCATTGAATAGCAAATATACTTAGTTCAATTGTTGAATTGTCAGAATTGTTATTACATAACAAAGTGAGCGAAGTCTCTTGTAAGAATACAATTCGAGATTAAACCCCAATTCATAGAACAGATGCATATTAATGTGATTATGTCGAATAAAACAATACAAATCTGTTTGGGATTAGTCATCGCACTCCATTGTTATTGCGCGGACATCGCGTTATTACAACGAAACGTGATCGAAGTTGATTTTTATTCATCCTGTATAATATAAATGCGACCTCAATCGTACCTCATATGAATGTAATATTCTAATTCGGAGAATCCTCAC
The DNA here is from genome assembly GCA_019425675.1 of Leucinodes orbonalis. Taxonomy (NCBI): domain Eukaryota; kingdom Metazoa; phylum Arthropoda; class Insecta; order Lepidoptera; family Crambidae; genus Leucinodes; species Leucinodes orbonalis. The sequence continues at coordinate 1,905 of PQWD01008870.1, forward strand.
TAAATAGGTGTTCATTTGTCAAATGTTGTGGATGTGTTTAGGGAATACGCGTCCGCGCGCCATGCGCGTCACGGAGCGCGCAGGTGTGCGGTGCGCGCGCAGACTGCCAACGAGCTGACACAACCTCGCAAAAACTCAACCTTATCCCCTTTACCATAAGGCACACAATCCCAGCCGACAACCACCGCCGTTTAATATGATAACATTGTCCACAAACTTTACATACTTACGATTTTTTACGAATCAGGGCGTCGAATTTAACTTTGTTCTCAATACGTCGCGCAGATTAAATGTAAATACGCGTCATGAATATGTAGCGGGTGCGATCTCGCTGGTTTTTTGTTGATTACGAGCTGCACATAGCGCGAGGCTGCAATAAGCATAATTATGATCGATTAATGGCTGGCTCACGGCATGCTGGGATAAGCCCCCCTCCTCCGCATACGACACAAGTGCTGGGAATGTTTATAGCGATGTGCGTTGAGACTCTGTCGGACAAAAACAGATGTACCTTTGAAGGTTTTGTTGCGATACACGGATTCAAAATAGTTCATTAAATTCCAAGCAATAATTACGGCTGTTTGAAAACACAAAACAAGGCTTTGAAATGAAAATGCTGTTATTGATATCTCTTGCTTTCTATTATCATAACAGGTAGACCACTCCTAACTAAAATAAATCATCATCATCATCATCAGCTCATTAAACGTCCCCACCGAGGGGCACGAGCCTACCCGTATAGGGTGATTAGGCCTTAGTCGTCCACGCGGGCCCAGTGCGGATTGGACGACTTCACACAACCTTCGAATCTCTTCGCAGCGTGCATGAAGGTTTCCTCACGATGTTTTCCTTCACCGTAAGAGCGTCGGATAACGTACATATATTTTCGAAAATTCGAAAATACATTGGTACGTGTCGGGATTTGAACCTCAGCCCTCCCGGTAGGAAGGCGACAGTCCACACCACTGAGCCACCGACGCTCTTAATAACTATAAATTTATAAATAGTTTAGGTCAGAAATTGTATTTATAATACTCACGGGTTAAAGGGCTACAGGTAGGTATAAGTTAAATAAAGGAAATAACAGACTCCAGAAACGTATTTTCAGCAGGAAAAATCACTTGAAAGTAAACAAAAAAAATTATAAACGTTTGGGAGGCTTTTGCCCAGCGGTGGACGCTATTATATAAATAGGAGGTAGTACTTTGGAAAATTAAAAAATATATCGAGTATAGAGAGATAAGTTCATCAATATTTTGAGTATCTAAAATTTGTGTTGATGTTCTTGTTTCTTAAAATATTACAAAATGTTGTATCCTTGGACCATACACGCTGCAGCTAAGCGCGATTCCCATATTGTGTTCCGAGATCCCATAACGCTTTGTAAAGCAGTTAAACAAGATTTAAGATAAAGATACTCATTGAACGATAGATGAAGTGAGCCGATGGTTGGTGGTCGCTGGCGATCCGCCAACGGCTGATTGGCGAGCGCCTCAGCTCATGACGTATAAAAACGTTTCATTTATTTCAGAAAGACTATTCAATTTGTAAAAGAGGTCCTATAACAAGTGTTAGTTACATTTACAGACACACGTACATTTACACATATTATAAAAATTAAATCAAAAATTTTATAACAACATAACAATTCGAACAAAAAGTTATATCACAATAAAAAATAATAATCATAAATAATATAACAAGTTAAGTTGTTAATCCAAGCAGATTGTATTTGATTTCAAAAAAATATGAAAATGATTTTAAAATCAGTTGGAGGAGTCTTAGTACTTAATTACGGTTGAAGTTTACAGTATACTTCAATAAGGAGGTCTAAAAGAAATAAAATTATATAATCCTCCAGGCAACCTTTGGATGAAAATTCGAGATAGCTCTTCAAGATTATTGCAAGCAAGACCTCAACATTAGCAAAATACATTTTTATACAAAATCTATTTCCAAATGTGTATATTTTACAAATCTGATGTTACAAAAGATTTTAAAGTGCATACTGATTGCAATGCGTTTTAATAACGAAGTCAAGGCGAGCCTCCCGGCGGTAATCACTCAATCAATCTGCATGCAATCAACATGGCTCAAAAACTACGTGAAACACAAGTGCATGAAGCGGCGACGGCTCGCGATGCAAATGCAGACAATTACCGAATATGCTCTTTATGGCTGCTTACTTGGTTGGCTGACTTTGACAACCGAAAGTTTTAAGTTCCAATACGTTAAAGGTTTTTTAATTATGTTGCACAATAATTTACTATTTTTGGTATGTTTTATTGCCGTTTATTATATTTTGCCAGCGATAATTGTTCAGGATGTATTAGTGTTCAAACTCGCCTCATATAGCTTCAAAATAAGTCATCATTCTCCTGCCCTTATCCCATTACTTGGGGTCGGCGCAGTATGTCTTTTTCTTCCACTCCTCTCTATCAGCTGTGTAATCCACACAAACCCCTTCACACTCATTACCATCTTTACACAATCCATCCATCTTTTCTTTGCCTTCCTCTGTCACGCATCCAAATAAGTAGCTTCAAAATAAGTAGACGTTAATTATCATAAAAAGATACTAAATTTCAAGTCAATGTAATTAGTATCCACTGGTGTAAGGTTATATGTCGGCTACACCAAGATGGTCGGTCGAGTCGGCTACTTCACAAAGGGTTCCGGGTTCGATCCCCGGGAATAACAAACATTTGTGTGCATGAACATGAAAGATTAAGGTGTTTGAATGTACGTATTTAAAAAAATCAAATCAATCTATCAATTTTATCAGTTGTTTAGTACCCTTACAAGGTTCTCGATTAGTATGGGGCTAGATTATGGCGCTGTATCGGTGGATTATTATCATTGATGTCGTTTGTTTGTCAAGACTTTTGAGTAATGTTTGCACGTACATACCACATTTCAAAGTTAGCAATGCAATTTGTAACCCCCGGTCATGAAATCATGGCATAACTTATAAACGCTTCATGGTTTTAGTACCCGAATCTGCCATTACACTGCAATATAAGATTCTTTATCTACTTCAGTTTTTATACGCATTATGGATCTTCTGGAATCGTATATTCGTCATAAAAGCGCTTATTAAACTATCTCCATGTTTACCGGGTAATTTGTATCAATCAAGTATTTTAGTGTTCAAAACCGTCGTAAAACTTGTTCATTATCGCAACTGTTTAGTATTGTTTAGTGTGGTAGCGCGCATGTTATTTTTGATGAAGGACTAACCTATGTTGCAATATGTATTTTGATTGTTATATTTTATGTGGAAGACGTCGGTGGCTCAGTGTTGTGGCTGTCGCCTTCCTACGGAGGGCTGAGGTTCAAATCCCGACACGTACCAATGTATTTTCGAATTTTCGAAAATATATGTACGTTATCCGACGCTCTTACGGTGAAGGAAAACATCGTGAGGAAACCTTCATGCACGCCTGCGAAGAGATTCGAAGGTTGTGTGTGAAGTCGTCCAATCCGCACTGGGCCCGCGTGGACGACTAAGGCCTAATCACCCTATACGGGTAGGCTCGTGCCCCTCGGTGGGGACGTTTAATGAGCTGATGATGATGATTTTTATGTAGGCACTACATGTGAAACCATTAATATTTACCATTTAGTATTTTTATGTATATGTAAGTACTCGTATAAAACGAGCTATAAATCAATACCTAAGCCTAAAGAACTTAAAACATACATGGTCTTAAACTGCTCAGCTACTTCAGTGTTTATAAAATATCTGTACATTAAAATCATTGTTTAAAAAAGGTTGTACTGTAGAGTTTTCTTGGATGCTTCTTCTCAACAGGCCAAAACGCTGAAGCGCTTTTTTCCAAGTATCAAAATTCATTGTTGTGCTTTACTTTGGTTTTTTTATTGTATTTTTTGTATTCTTTTTGACGTTCACACGTGCTTTTTGTCAGCCTAATCTGATTAAATGAATTTTGACATTAACTTTGAACAAATGTAATATGCAAATTATTTTATTTGCGCTATATTGCTGAGTTTATAATGTATTATTGAAGTTTTATCATGCTGGCCGTACATTGATCCTCAATCTCAAATTTGACTTCATTCATATGTTATTGTGAACACTTATACTTCTATTACTGTCGCATTCCATTGATTTAGGAACGTAAAGTCTATTGTCATTGAGGACTTTCAACCAGTGCATTTGAGAGGCTAGCACGTAGTTTTTTTAAAAAAATTCTGTCCTTGATAGCGGTTCCTGTTGGATAAAAAATATTAACTTATATATACAACCTTTGTCCAGTTCATTATAAAAGTCTCGGCAGAGTCCCGGCGATCTCTGGGCCTCGATATGATATAATTAAAGCGCGCACGCGCACGAGCGCGCGAAATATTACCATAGCGCGCGTATCGACATCATCGGTGAAGGGATAAGGGCTAATAGCGGGGAGCTTATAATATTGGGAAGGAACGACCTCACGAACTGGACACGCTTCAACTGTATCATTCATTTGACGATCCGGGTGGTGTAATTGGTTGAGATACTTACTCCAAGGGTTCCGGGTTCGATCCCCGGGCGGTACTAATATTTGTGTGTCTGTTTGTATTGGGTGTTTAATATGTTAAATACATACATATTAAACACCCAATACAAACAGACACACAAATATTAGTACCGCTTATTTTAAAAAATGTATGTAAGTATGCTAATCCGTTGTTTAGTGTTTATATTACAGGCTGACGCTTAGTTTGGGACTAGATGGCGATGTGTCAATGACAGTGGAAATTTATATTCAAAATACTAATAAAGGATTCAGTATTAATTAAAATATATGTGCTCGTTATAAGTCCCTACAGAGGGGCCTTAGTAGCCACGCGGACCCAGTGCGGATTGGCCGGCTTTCTGCACAACCTTTGAATTCTTCGTAGCTCGCACTTTCCTTAGATGTTTTCCTTCACCGTATGAGCGTCGTATAAACGTACATATAATATTGAAAATTGGAAAATACATTGGTGCGTAGTAGGATATGAACATGCATCCTCCAGTTCGGAAGGCAACAGTCCTCACCACAGATTTCCCAAGACAGGAGATGGGGTAAGCCGCGTTTAAAGGGCGACAAATGTAACTCAACGAGATACACTGGCTGCCAGTTTACGCTCTGTGAGACGATCAAGACGCACAATATTAGAAGAATTACCTTTTTTTCCAAAATGCCATCTTGTGCAATTGGAACATGCCATCACCGCAATGAAATCAGTAAATTTACCAAGAAATATAATAAATTTCACAGGTAAGAACCGAAAAGAAATTGCGACACTGTATATTCGGATGTCTGTGGTCCTCACCAATGAGTCACCGACGCTCTAAACTTCTTGGATATCAAGTTCAAATTGCAGTATATTTCAAAATTGATCATTGCTCACACAGCGCCATTTATTATGGGTACTAAACAACGGATAAACATACTAATATATATATATATATATTTTTGTAAATACAAAAAAAGAAACATATTATACGTAGAAAACACCCAGACCATTACAAACAGACATGTTCATGCACACAAATATTTGTTCTGCCCGGGGATCGAACCCGGAACCCTTGGTGTTGCAGTCGACCTCTCAACCGCATTGTTAATTTATTTATGTCTAAAACTAAACTGAGATGTTTAAACTGAAACTAAATTTGAAACGGCGAAGAAGCTTGTAACTTATATAAAATTGTTAAGGTCTGCTTCGTTAATACATAATTTATTTATATGATTTATTTGTAATGTATAAATATAAGTATGTATGTTATTGTTATATAGTGACATGTTCACCCATTGAACAAGCTCGGTAAATAAAGTAAAAAAAAACGAAACATTGAAGAAGTGCAGCAGTGCGAACATCACGTATACGATGTAATGTGTTGATAGGCAGCTCCGGAGGTGTCTCGAGTCCCGGTGGCCGAGTGCCCCCCGCGTGTGTGACCCCGTGGGAACCAGTGACGACCAGTGTTGCCACCTGAGTTTTAGAAAAAGAGCTTTCAAAGCTCAAAAAGTGCTAGATTGAGCGTCAAAAGATTTTCTGTTCTAAAAATGCTGAAATAATCATGTCGTAAACCCGTTTTTTATAGTTCATCTAAAATATAGGTCATCATGACCGATAAAATATCAAAAAGTACTTGTTATCATGTCGAAAACTTCATATTTGCTAACATTTTCAAGACGGTGAAAAAGAGCTAGACTGCTCTTTTCGGGCTATATCGTTAAAAAAGGAGTTCACCTATACTAAAAAGTGCTAGATCTAGCTACAAAAGGGCTAAGGTGGCAACACTGCTGACGACCCGTCGACGACACACTATGCACACATGATATATCATTTAAACTACTGTGACCAAACTTGTTCGATCATAAGAAACTTTAAATGACACACGGCAGCATAAACTGAAGCAGCCAGTTAAACATAAAAAGAAGTTTTTTTGATTTCTGTTTTTTTTTGTTAAGCTTTTATTTTAATGCATTAGTTTTTCTGTTTTAAGTGTAGTATATGACATTGTTTTTCCGCATAATTGTATTATTTTTGTGATCAAATAAATGTTTTTTCTTTCTTTACAACAGTCATTCAAATTAAATTTGACATTATTAGTGTTTTTTATGGACCCAAATTGAATAAATATATTTTCATTTCATTTTACTTTTTGATTTACTAAAAACAACAGTAGAAGTTTTATATTAAAAAAACTGACACTGTATTTATAAACGCTGTGTTAACACATATATTGCTACTTTTTGGGTTGTTATTCTAACAGATTTCGAACTTTGCAGTAATGTTAGAAAACAAAAGATGTAGAGTTATCTCTGACGTCGCATTATTCACCTTTAGCCAACTGCATTGTCTGATGTGTTATACCACAATAATACATTTAGGTAAATTTATTACCAACCTGCACCTGTTATATTACTTTCTACATGCCCTTATGTTAACTGGTAGATAATGCCACTCAGCATTAAGTTCCACTTTGTACAATTAATTTAGTGCAATAAAGTTTTTCAATAAATTCTTTAACCACAACACCGATTGTGGTAAAATGACTAAATCAGTATGGTATAGGTACGCAATTGTAAAATTATTTATTTTTACCAAATCAATAAGTATTGCTGCGAGTGGCCATAGAATAGAAAGAAAGAAAGAAAACATTTATTAACTTGAATACAAATAATAAGAATAAATACTTTTACCAAGTTCAGATTTACATGGCAACTACGAAATAAAGTATGACACATTCAGGGCAAGCCTTGACTTCGGACAGATACCATCGAAGGTGTTTTATAAGATATTACGAGCGTATTTAATGTCTCCCAGTAAAACAGCGCGAAAGCGAACTCGGTTCGCACGTAAAATGCGCGTCGGTAATCAGCGCGTACAAAAACGGTTCCGCTGTTGATCCGCCATTACCGCGTCGTAAGCCGGGACGCCATTTGCATTTTATATGGGTCCATTCTTTTTAAAATCGAATCTTTTTAATGCTTCGCTTTTATGAAGATTTAATTCGGCATACAAATTTTAAAGCCTTAAAACATGTTAATGGTTTTATAGAGCCGGTTATTGTTGGTCGGCGCTGCGGGTTTTTTGAGTTTTATTTAAATAAGTTTCTCGAAGGAAATAATATGAGTTGACGTAAATTACATAATGTTTAATTGTGTGCTATACAAATGTCAATGTCACCATAATTGAGGTTATGTATTTGTCCATTGACAACAGTCTTTTTGCAAACGAAAAAAGAAGTGCGCGTTCCGAGCGCACACCGTAAGCGGTAACTGGCGACATTCCATTCAAAGAAGGTGAGAAATCATTGCGGTCGCTTTAACAATTTGAGAGCATCCAGAACATACGCGGTTGCGCCTTACCGCTGTTGCTAACCGATTAGTTCGATACTAATACATTTAAGCCCAGTTAATAGGAGAAAAACACAAGCTAAAGCTATAAATTCAAAATATATGAATCACCTTCTGTAATGTTATAACCTGGATTGTACACCGTTTGCTAAAAAAAAAGGTCAGAACATCATCGTCCCCAACCCGCTATTTTGCATCCTAGAGTATGCTAAAATTATAAATACTTATTATCATTATTCGTAAATCAAGAACTTGTTTTCGTTTTTAACGCTACTCTTGTACGAGTATCTCGGTTTGGGCTTTGTCATTTATAATGATCCAAATTTGTATCGAGAGGGAGTCTATATTAAGTTTCAATTCAGACTTTTGGTTGGCTTTTAGTAGCTGTTCAAAATAGTTTCCTCTTTTTAAGGTAATATATTTTAGGTACAGATGTGAACCTCAACTATGTAGGTACCATGGGATCAGCACAATACACGACATTACTACTAATATTATATTATTGCAATGGTGAGCTACTTCGTCGTCCGTCTCCTCTATATTTCGCTACATAGTTGCTCTATTCAATAAACGTTTTTCATTATATTCATTAAGTATTTTTCCAATAGCCACTTACTGACACTATTAAGACATTGATAAAGACTTCAGTGCATCTTTAATTTTATTTTATTGAATTTTAAGTATTTTTCTCCGTCCCCGAATGTCCATGCACTCGGTAGAGACGCGTGCGCGCGCGCCGCGTTAATGGCCGCCAAGTATACGATTATGCGCGGAACGGTTTCTGTTATTACTGAGATTGGAATAACGCTAATCGTATGCGCCGCCATCGACTTTCACCTGCGTGCGATATCACTTGCCGCCTCTTGTTGTGCGTCAATTGAATCCCAATGGTAAATCGTATAACTTACATCCAAATTGAGACTCAGTTTCAAAGAAACCATTTGGGTTATGATACTGGTGATTTATTCAAATTATGTTGGTGTTGTGGTGAAATAAAAATAAATTGATATTCTGATTGGAAGCATCTGGATGATTGGGTAATCGACTCAGATGGCTTTGATCATTCAATATACCTACAGTCTGCTGACTTAAAACTTATAGCTGAACTCTGAACATCACATTTCCTTTTTATCAATCAATAAACGACTGTTATGTAGCGTATTTAAAAAACGTTATGTTAATTTTTTTACCCTTCATTCTTTTAGCACCTAACTCAACAGCAGTTGTGTTTTCGAAACAGTGGTTGCTTTCTAAACCACAAAACATTGTTGATATTGCTTTTACTGTTTAACACAATTAGGATACTTGTAAAAAATGAAAAAAAAAATGTGATTTGTCTAAAACATTACCTTTAGTTACTAATTCTAGAATAATTTATAAGTAACCTTTAATATTAATTTGTATACTGTTGCTGAACCTATAAGTAAATAAATATTCAAGTCAGGTGACACTAACAACTTCGTCAAGTGTAAAATTTTGTTATAACCTATACCATTTAGCTTAAGCCAAGACAATAAATGTCGGCTGAGTGGTGAATGTAAGTTAAGAGCCGCTTGCATATAAGCGGCTCAGATGCAGATGCACCGTCATAGTGCAATGCAAATTAACATGCAATTATTGGTGTTTTAAATTGGCCGGAGGCGATGAAGCGTGCCGGAGATAATGTTGGAGGTGCCTTTGAAACAGATAACAAGTCCTCGTTTTCATAACGAGCATTCAACACACTTTAGTTGTTTGTGTATTCATTGATTAACTATATGTCGTTAAAGTGAGTTCACTCAATTAGGAAATTCAGTTGGTAAATTGTGTACGTAGTTTGGTATTAACACGTTTATAGTACGTAATATAAATATTTGGAAAAAACCTAAAGTAATAGCTTAAAGTTACTTAGAAACTAGAGCTCGGTTACGTTGTTACCTAAGTATGTGAATACCCGAATAATAATTTATAATTATATTTAGTTAGAGGAATAAACTACATGGATCTTGGAATTTTCATACATAAATTACCTTCATTTTATACATAAATTTATTTATGAAAAAACAACTATACTGGCGTGGATCCAAAAAAAAGTTAATAGATTGCTCACTTGTGATTTAATCATGTTAATTACAAGTAACCTGTAGGGATTTTAGCCTACACACTTAGATGATAGCTGATGATACGATAAGGGATGCTGATAAGAAATGATACAACCGAGTCCGATGCTTGTCGTAAGTAATTAGACTGATTTATTGAATATGAAATGCACGCTCGAGAACAAAGTGCCGACGCAGCGACTTACAAATATTGTTGTGATTAGGTTAATACTTAATGTGAGGTAAACGGTTTATAACCAGTATTTAACTTTTTGAAATATAATATATAAAACTCTCAATATTAAACTCTTTTGATTTTAGGCGTTATAATAAATTTGATCATAATGAAACCAATATTAAAAAAAAGTATTAATTAAAAAACAACTGTACTTTATGCACATAAATCTTTGAAAATGTTTTGGCGTGCAGCAGTTGCGGAGGCCGGTGGGCGGCATGTGCGCGCTAATGGCGAGTTTATTGCGTATTATCGGCTCATTCACTAATTTGTTTCCCAAAATGACCATTTGGCGTGAAACGATCGCCATTCTGATAATGAAGTGTAACTCAATCAACCTATTTTATTTTACCTTTAAAATGTTTTTGACTAGACAATCTGCTGTGTTTTTAAAACTGTTCCATCTTTTCGATAATGGCGACCGTATCAGAAGTTAATGGTAGGCAACTTGAGTAAAAAGGTATTTATTTAGATTGTTTATACATCACACATCATCAGCTCATTAAACGTCCCCACCGAGGGGCACGAGCCTACCCGTATAGGGTGATTAGGCCTTAGTCGTCCACGCGGGCCCAGTGCGGATTGGACGACTTCACACACAACCTTCGAATCTCTTCGCAGGCGTGCATGAAGGTTTCCTCACGATGTTTTCCTTCACCGTAAGAGCGTCGGATAACGTACATATATTTTCGAAAATTCGAAAATACATTGGTACGTGTCGGGATTTGAACCTCAGCCCTCCTGGTAGGAAGGCGACAGTCCACACCACTGAGCCACCGACGCTCTCATACATAATTGTACATAATTTATACATAATTGTAGATAAACTTGGAGTGTCTCTTTGTAATATTGAATTAACAATTTTTTCATCATGCATAGGAATATTTATACACCAAAATATATTTTTTGTCTGTCCGTCTGTTTGATCCGGGGACAGGTGGCTGATCTCATAATTCTATTTTGTATAAAATGAAGCAATGTTGTTTTGCGCGTCGAGCATTTCACGTCGTCGCCCGAGCTGCGCGCCTTAGGAAGCAATTTTTAAAAGTTAGCTTACTCATGGATATTACACATAGGTTACATTTAACTGCAGGAGAATATCTTATACCACGGGTAACATTGAGGGGCAAAACTAGTAAAAGCTTAGACCACATTAGGTTCTGTCGACACATGAGATATTAAGAAGCAGGTACTTGCCTGTGACGCGTTTGCCATCTTCATAAATACATTGGACCAGGGATAAACAACACAGCAGATATCAACAAAAGACAATTGCAACATCGGTGACCTTATTGCTAAGGTAGCAATTTCTTCCAGGCAACCATTGGGAGAAAAATATTGGTAAGAGGGCCAGTGCAAACCGAGTCAAAAATTACAAATTAAATTATGCTATAATAAATAATACTAAATATTTTGATGATAACACCGGTCTTCGGCAAAGTTAAGTAGAGCAAATATTAATGTCTTAGTTAATTAAACCTAGGCCGTCTTTTTCCATTAAAACTGTCCAAAGTGTAAGAGACGGATGCATAGCAAGGCGGGCCAATTGAGCTCAACATGGCTCAAGGGCGAACGAATGAGTTTGATCTTGCCGATTGACTCGTATAGTTAGATTCACTAAAGATGACCACAAATGGCGGTCGCCTGTGCAAGATCTATCTATCTATGAAGACTGTTTTAATTACAATGAAATATAGAAATATTAAAAAGTATCATGAGCGTAACAAAATACATGAATTTCCGTCGCATCTCAAAAGGAACAAAAAAGACCAGCGCAGTGGTCATTTTCCGTAAATCGTACTTTAACGCAGGGTTGCCAATCGTGAAACGAAATACCTCGTTCCCAAACTCGTACTTTGACTTTCAAATATCAAGCAGAAACGGTTTTATAAAAAAAATAATCATTTGCTAGCTCCTTATTAGTGCCTCTAGACAATGAACGCCTAAATGCGACCAATGGATTTTTTGTGTAAAAGTTCAAGTTCTGATAGATGTCACTAGTTTTAATATGAAGCATGGTCATATTACAAAATATCGTACATAATTGTATGAGGTGGATAGTGTCCTTGTACCTCGTACGGAAGACCACAAATCTCGTATTTGTACGAGGAAGCTCGTACGTTTGGCAACCCTGCTTTACCGCGAGGTAAACCTCTTAAATCATTATCTAGCCGCCGCGACATCACCAATATCATTACAATTACAGTGGCCAATTAAATTGAGTGTAACACATTATTGATGAGTAGGCATTTAAGATTATTTTTTTGTTATAATGAAGAAAAAATATTTAACGAAAGTAGAAGTTTTGTTGAAGGATTGGATTGAAATAAAACAGGATTTTTAACATTAACCCTTTGATCGACAATGACACCTAAATTCCTCAGAAATAAATGATTTCTATTGCGTCTAGATTCCTGGTGTTTGAAGGTTAAAAAGAAGTTTTCAAACTCTATTTGATCCCGTTTTAGCATCCTATTTATTCATATTTCATTTAGTTTTAGCTCCTTTGGACACTGCACTTTTACATATAAGGTAGCCAGCGACCTTTCCCAAAACGTCGGTTCATCGGCCCGAAGGGCGTCCTAGGATAGGCTTGCCAAGACGCACCATATTTTAATTGACATGCCAAGCATACTTATAGCGTAGTGGATAAAGGGTGATGATGAAGATACGATTAAATATTTAGTTATGTTTTTTTTAATATTCTAGAATACATATTATATAACTGTTAACTTTGATGTGTCAGTATCTACTTTCAGTACCGCGTCAAAGTAGCCTCAGGATCATAATATGTATAAGTAAGGTATCTGCCATCGAGAGAAGGCGATCTCATGCCGTTAGTATACGGAAGAAACGATCCTCGGTCAAGAATCGGAAGCGAGTCATTCGCGGGTCTAACACGAGTCGATCTCGTGTCGGTCGCGGGTCGGTCTCGTCTCGGTCTCGTGTCGGCCTCGGCGCCTGCGCAATTGACGGCGCCTTTGAAGGGGCGCTCGCTCCAATTGCCGGCGCACCGTTTTGTTTTTTACACGAGTAGCGCCCGTCGCCAAATTAATTCAGATTAGGAGATGGAACCAAGTGGCTCAATGACGGTTAATGAGTACGGACGGACGTCGCCTTGAATATTGTTACTGTTAATTATATTTTCTAGCATAAAATAAATATTAAAATAGTCACTGCCATTCACACATTGCCATCTAGCCCCAAACGAAGCGTAAAGCCTGAAGTATGGTACTAAACAATGGATAAACATACTAATACCCTTTCTTCTGTTTATATATACATGTTATACTTAGAAGCCCCCCGACCAATATAAACAGATATGTCCATGCACGCTTGTTTGTACTGCCCGAGAATCGAATCCGGAATTCTGATGTAATACCCGACGTCTCAACCATTAATGTATCGTCAAAATTGCAATGGTCGCCAATGGCGGTAAGGAGCGCAACAATATCGCGCATCGGTGCATTGTATGCTAATGCGGCGACACGTCGCCGACTGCCGCGGCACTCGGTAATGCGATGCACCCAATATGCGTTGATGTATTCACTGTTGGTTTACTATTTATAATATATTGGCAATTCCATTGCAGTATGAGTAAGTCAATTAAGCAACCATGTTTGAAGATCTTATTGTATGGTGTGTATCGTTTATAATATGCTTACACTATTTGATATTCAAGAAAACTTTTTTTTATGAAAATAACAATTAACCTGATACCAGTGAAGTGTTATTGAGAAATATTTTGATATTTCTGCTTCTTATCGAGACGACTTTCATTTGCCAACTAATGGACAGTTCGAGCAAGACAGTAGCTGTTTCATTGTCTGAGGAACACCACAATCATACAGCCTTACTGGAATATCCCCCAATCTTTCCCAATTTTTAGGTACCGGCCAAAACTCGTTAACAGTCTATTCAGGTCTTCCAGGTTGTTCAGAAGAGATAGAATGGGAGTGTGGTAGGCCTTCACAGGACAATTGTCGAGCGCAGATTGCTCTCAGCCCAGAAATTTTATGCAACGAGCACAAGGGCGTCCCAGAGTAGAAAGCCTCGGCTTAGAGCGTTGCAGACGAGGCTAGGTAACCTAGTATAAGTTTGGGGAGAAAAGCGAGCGGGAACGTACGTAATACGGTACTTAAATAGGACTGGTGGAACCTACAGGGACTCGCGACGAAGGCCCTCGCCGGCGGGGGCAGGATCTCGGTGTTGAAATGTTGCGTGTGTTCAGAGATGCTTTATACGCTTTGTCCGCCGCGATGGCGACAGTGTGTCGGGCCGGCTCAACCAGATACCACACCGGTCTCACATGAAACCGGCCATTTGTTATCATCGCATAGGTTTCATTCGTCAAATGATATCAAACATTTAAGTCTCACATTTAGTAAAAATAACCTTAACAAATAAACTTTTTGTCACATCCAGAAGATATTAACTCTGATATGTATTCTACTCCAACGATTTCTGCAACTAGAAAGTGTATCCATAAACAAGGTGCGCGGCGAGGACAATAATAAAATTGATAAAAGCGTTTTAAATTCCCTCAACATATTATGAATGGGTCGGATGTTGGTCGCGCGCGCCAATTACACCAGCGGCCATCTGATAGCGCTAACAAGACGATCCGTATCGCCCGCCACCCGCACACATTCAAATTCCGATAACAAATACTGTACTCCCCCGCGACATTCATACCCAACACAATCTGCACCTTACGAACGCATGTACAGAGTGCATATTCCCCCGCGCACGGAGCTATGGTCACTTTGCATGATGACCGCGGTGGCGTGAATTACGCGGGCGCAGGTCGTTATTGCGCGAACACGGTTACCATTACGCAGATCTACGAAACTCGACGTTATGCCTGTGCAAATAAAGACTGTGGAAAAGCGCATGATTGTCACGATCGTATTGTGGTGGAATATTTCACGGCGATGGCGCGATAGGCGATTGTCGTTGCTATCGCGTCAAGCAGGAAGGGCGCTATGAATCAGCGCTCGGAAGCGACCCTTTGTTTCGATTGTTGCATATCCAACTCGCCACCATAAGCCACTATCGCGTTGTGGACGAATGCATCTATACGTATTTCCAATAATGAGGATTCATATCGTTTGTTTTATATTTAAGTGTCGTACTCAGACTGCTGCGAATCGGGTACTGGCAACGACAAAGATTACGGTCAGTTCGATTTAAAGTCGTATCATTGTTGGAATAAGAAGTTTGAATCCTTTATTATTATAGAAGCATCGAGAATCATTTAAATAAAAATGCATCGTCATCAGCTCTAAACGTCCCAACCATATACGGTGATTAGGCCTAAGTCATCCACGCGGGTCCATTGCGGATTGGACGACTTCATGCACAACCTTTGAATCGCAGGCGTGCGTGAAGGTTTCCTCACGATGTTTTCCTCCACCATAAGAGCGTGGGATATTGTAAATATAATTTCGAAAATTCGATAACACATTGGTACGTTGCGGGATCTGAACCTCTGCCCTCCCGGTAATAGGGTAACAGTCCACACAATAAAGCCACCGAAATAAAAATAAAAATGTATAGGAATAGCAAAAAGTCAAATTATGTATCCTTTTTTAAATAGGTTCGTGTGGTCGGCTGTGGCCGGCGAACGGCACAAAGCATCACGCCGTCAGTGGCGGCTCCTTTGAATAATTCGCGGATGATTCCGCTAGATTTATGGCGCATAACCATAGAGCGCGGCCGACAATTAAATAATTTGCCTACAACAATGCGCAGGCGCATCCCCCCGCGACCCGCGCCCACTTATTGTGATTTGTGGGTTTAGCGGTGGTCGTTCATCATGGCCGGCATCCCTGTAATTAGATAACAAAACTTTCCATTTTAAATTGCGATAATCATTGTTTGATACAGTCCCGGGTTAACAATGTACAATTCGGGATCTCATCAAAATATTCAACGCGATTTTATCAGTGATGGATGTTATTCAAACTTTTTAAATTAATTGAGTGAATTGGTAATGTAATTGTTTAGCATTAATATTATCCAATTAGTTACCTAGCTAGCTTACAAGGTTAAAGTGTTATGCATTTGCAAATTATGCACATATTTTAACTAGTAGTTAAATACAGTTTAATTGCACGTTTGACTTATGCAGTGTATAGTGAAGCATTAAAATTATCAAATTTCTCTTGACTATAAGTACCTGCGCTGATTATGTGGTTGTATAATTTCATTTATTTCTGTCTTATTGTTCTATACTTATATTGTTTTTACAACATTTACTGATGACGCTTATGTAAGGGTCTCCTGTTACAAGTATCTATAATATACTTAAAAGGAGTCCCTGGACACTGGCTATTGTAAAAAAACGATATTTGAAGGTAAATAAATATTTTTGAGTTTTTGATTTTTTTTGAGTAGTACCTATACAGAGAACACTCAAATCTTTAGTTTCATCATCGTCATCATGATCATCATCTTATAACTTGTGGGACTCACGGTAAACATAACTATGGGAAGAGCTTAGAGTAACTTAATTCACTTAG
>PQWD01008873.1:0-81246 GCA_019425675.1 Leucinodes orbonalis
TAGTTGTCAAAAACAATAGATTTTCTATTGTGTCTGGATTCCTGCCTTTCAAAGGATTAATCAAGAATTTTTAGTTATTACTATTTTAGAAAACATTTATACTGCTATTTCTGGAACAGTTGAAATAACAGCTGACTTCTCCACTTTAAATCAGTCGTCTAAACTTAAACGTACTCAGGGCTTTGCAACTGCTTATTAAAATACTGCGACCAATCTTTCATCTGAATTGAATATTTCGTCATTAGTTCTTAACTTGTTCAATCTAACCTTCGTGTAACCAAGAACAGATCAACCCCAGTTACGATTTACATAATTTCCATCCACTTACTGCGGGTACCGCACCCGTCCTACTAAGCGCTATATTACTAAAAACACACATTCATCATAAACTGAGTCTGATCTCTCGCAGGATCAACAAGATTTATGTTGGAACATGACAAGCTTGATAGAAGTAATGGCGGAATTTAAAAAGGTTTGTTTTTCTGTTTCCTTTTTATAAATGTTTATTTGCAAAATTCGCTGATTCGAAATGAAAAGATGTGATCTAAGATTTGTGCTTGTTTTATATTTTGTATATACTTCAGATGTCTGATATTTTCGGATAATATGAAATGAAATGGGATTGGCTCCTTGTTCTATTAAATTTAATGCACTTACGTCATATAAAAAGTGTTCATATTAAGAGTTCAGATAATATATAACTATTTGTTTGTTCGATTCATGTATTTATGCCAGATTTCTTTGAATTTGCATATGAAACAAATGCGTCATCAATATCATTGCCGTGTAATATAATCACTACTGAACGAAGGCCTCCCCAAATGACTCCCACGTGGACCAATTTCTAGCAATCGACATCCCTCGGGTATTCACCTTAACTAGATCATCATTTCATTTATTTAGTTGGGGGTCGGCTTCCGTTTGTTACACTAATACCAATTATGTCTTAGCCTTTAAAAAGTTAACAATAGAATAATAAATAAATAATTAATTAATTAATTTCTGATAATGTCTAAATAAATTGTATATACTTCTTTATAGTAGCTCTAATAATAATATTATGCTGCTAAACCTTTACTTACAATAAGACACCTGTTCCACAATGGCACAAAAACAATTGCATTGATTTGATTAGATACAAGTGCATGTTGAAAAACCTGTTCCTTCCTAATAAAACTATAAATTACACCAACACAAAATAAATCATTTTAATTTAATCTTAGAGGTGTCAAGTAGGACATGATTCATTCCTTCATTAACAATATTTATGCTAATAACAAGTATTAACTTGACGACCTTGCCATCTAAAGCACAAAATATGTTGAGAATTCCATTAGCGATGTATTTAATTGTCTACGTAATTAAGTGACCAGTTATTTATTGCAAAGAAAACTAGTTCACAAACCACTAATTACGCTATACCATACGATGCGTAATTGTCTGTCCGCAAGCGAATTCTGTTCAGTTTTATCGCGGAACATTACAAATAAAGTGTTGAAAACAATCTCATTACCAGTGACGTCAATGCGATGACCGAAAACATGACCTCTGATGACTCAGATGACTTCTTTTACAATAATTCCATGTAAATTGTGGATATAAATCGGTTGAATGACTTTCATTATTACTACCACGCTTATTTACGCCTTTTTAGCAAAATAATCGGAGTGAAAGTAATGCTTATGATCAGAAATGGCATTACAGTTGTAATTGTTTATATTTGGTTCTAATTGTTTTATTTTAAGTGAATGTATATAGCACATGCGATGTCCAGCATTTACTTTAACAATGCATAACTAAACTCTTTCCATAACTGTCAGTTAAGGGCGGTTACCGCAATCTCTTAAAACAGTATTAGTACAATGATACGTATTTTTTTTATGTTATAAGTGTACAGGACGATCTGGACGCTCACCTGATGGTAAGTGATAGGCCAGACCATGACAGAGCGGCATTAAAGGAGACCAATAACTGATAGACAGTTATTATCCTCGATCAATGCCGCACTGCGCCAGTCACTCGAGACAACAGATGTTAGGTCTCTTATACCCAGTAATTTCACTAGCTACAGTGTCCTCATCCCGAAACACAAAAGTGCATAACACTCCTGGTTTACGGGATGATATCTGGCACTGCGGTGGTACCTACCTCGACGACTCAGTATCGAGTCTACCACCTAGTGAACGTATACATTTTTATATTAGAAAAGGCGAAGTATATAATACTGTTTAAAGAGATGGCGGTTCTGATGGTGGCTTCTTAGATCGCTATGTGATCCGGAGGTTGTAGAATAAGAGTAGATAATACAGATAAAAAGGAACGTAGGTTCAAACCCCGCTGGGAGGCCGTATAGTAAAAGTCAATTTGTGCGGTTTTTTCCAGATTGGATAGAACATTGCAGGCTGAATCACCTGATTGTCTAAAAATATAGATGATTCTGAGCTTCCAAGGTTACATTAAGCCTAACTAACTACACTCATGGTGGTAGTCGTATGCACTCGCCAATCCACATTGGGCCCGAGTGGTGGGGCCTAGGCCTGGGGTTAATGCCCCATAACTATACTTAAGATAAAGAGAAAGATAAAAAATACTTTATTGCACGTAAAAAAAAAAACATAAACAACAGATAACAGAAAAAAAAAAAACAAGTACAAACATGGGCGGCCTATTGCTTAGGTAGCAATTTCTTTCCAGGCAACCTTTGATGAAAGAACAATGCGTAACGGTCAGCGGCTAGTGCAAACAATAAAATCGTTATTCTAAATAACTACAAATAATAACAAAATAGTACAATATAAGTACACACTACACATAAATAATTAAAGAAAAACTAATGATAGTATATAATAAACTAATACATAAACTAACTAATGGAAGATAGGATAAACAAACTACAACTATACTATACTTTGTGAAAGGCCTGCAGTGAAATCATTCTTCTTCCTACGAATAATATAATGATGCAAGGTAAACATACCTCCTATGTTTATTTATTGTTTAGTGCCAAGGTATAAGCTGTTTTCTAAAATAGGCCCCAAATGGCGCTTTGTGATAGTTTATGTTTATGGATAAATTTTTTAATCTACCATGCTTTGCATCCAAACGATTTCGTTTACAAAGGCTAAAAGCAATCTTCACTCACAAGCCCAGTGAAGCCTTAAAGCCCGTCAGTGGTCCACTGTACAAAGTCTATCCAAAGAAAAAAATAAAGATTTATTTTAATTTTATATAGGTTGCAAGCACATAATATTCAAAAGGGAAATGAATGCCGTCCGATTTTATTGTATGGATTTTTGCACGTTCATTTACCTGAGAGTGCATAAACACGATTGACGTCAATGTCCAAAACAATGGCCTATAAGTACAGTGTATTAAATACTGAGCAAATATTACTCATCACCCAGTCAACAACTTTTAACGACGATGAAAGGCGACCATTTCCTATTCAATATTGTAACAGCCAATAATCCATGGCTGCAATCAATTTTAAATTTTATTCTCCAATCATTACTCCTTTTGTAAATTGTACATACAAATATATGTATTATGAGAATATACGAGTGCTTTTTTAACACACAATGTTAGGTTTCTCTTCTTGGTTTATCGTAATGGTAATGCACTTCCAAGTCAATGGGCAATCAAATAAATCAAGATACCAAATAATTATGCCTAGCACCTCGCACATTTTAGTGTCGTGCAATTTGTTCTTGTTTTAAAAGTGTAGCCTTTTTCGACCAATGTTCCAATGTTAATACAAAATATCAATAACAATTATCTACCCTAAAAAATTTAACAATATCTGGACATCACTTCTATTCAAAAGTGTTATGAATAAGTAATAAGCGAATAAGAAATATTGACGCCTGATCCTCAATAGAAAACCCAGAATGTCTTAATACATAATCTCGCAACATAAGCAATAAACATAAAGCCATTCCCCTATCTCAATAGACTGATATTCCCAACGCTAATGTCCCTACAAGTTAACTTTCCCAATAGAAATCTCCTGGTAAACCACTTGGAACCGGATCAATCCGCCTCGATCCGGAACACGATACATCGCGTGTACTCGAGAATCTCATGTCTTAATAGAGGTGGATGGGGATGACCGTTTGAGTAATAGGCCGGAGCTGCGGCACGCAAGTCACTGCAATTAAGTGTTTAAGAAAGTGTACAACGGGCCTGAAAGCAATCACTCCTGTAATGAAAATTCAACTTGTAATTAAAAGTTAACCTCCGTATGGTAAATTCAGTTTTACAACATGCGCAAACAATTTTTTTTTTCAGAAGTTTATCTCTGTGTCCTTAAGTAAAAATCTACAAAACTACGGACTAGCTACATACTACTTTATCGCATATATCGATTCTCTTCTGATTTGGCTCAGAGAGTACTACATATTACAATATTTATAAGCGGTATGATACTGATGATGACATCATGAAAGTTATTTGCGTATCCCCGTCTAACTTCATGTTGACAGCTTATGAAATCGATAAAGCCCAATATGTACGTAATAATACACGTATTTCGTAGAAAATCACATTACAAGAATCACTGCAGGCTTTGAATACAAATAGGAATACGAATAGTAGTGTTCGAGTATGATTCTAAATTTGAATTTAAATATCAACTTTTTAGAATTCTGATGATATTGTGGTAGGAATACACGATAAGATAAAAATTCTTTATTGCACATTAGAAAAAAAACATATAACACAACAAGTAACAACAAAAGATAAGTACAAAGTAGCGCCTAATTGCTAAGGTAGCAATTTCTGCCAGGCAACCTTTGGGTGGAAGAAAAATAGAATGGAATAAAGGATCGCATATGATGATTGTAATACTTAGTAAAATGCATTAAGAACTTCACGAAAGATGAGTTATAGAATATAATTAATAAGAACTATCATTATATAGAGAACCTAAACTATCATTCTATAGACTCCATGACGACTTATTTTAAGGGATTATTAGACCTGTACGAAAGTCTAGCATGTTTCATAAATAGCCAGTGTCATTCTTATTCAGACTAACGACCGTAGTTGTCAAGCTTGAGTCCCGAAGGAAGGACGCTGGGCTCCTTGGATTTCATAATAAGCCCAATTGTTATATAACTATGTCAAGAACTAAAAAAAAAACATTCAAAATAAATCTATAGAAGTTTCTTTTTCTAACTTGACAATTTCAAACTCTTACATGAAGATGGTACTATTGTATTTTCTGAGGTGACTTTTTTCTTTTTTATCGGACAAATCCCCATGAAGGTCCCAAAGAAATCTTTACTGAGAGGTTGTTTTAATAACGGAGTGCACAAATGACTTTTTGATTTTTCCAGCCATAGAATAGATACGTAGGTTTCAATTCCCTGCACGGCTCGAACGTAATAGTAGGGAGCATCTCGTTTTAATTGTGATTACAAAGTCGCGTTTGTATGCAACTGGCAACGTGGCCACTGGGGATTTTAAAAATGGAACAAAAAAGAACGAGTTTAGATTTAAACGTAAACGAATGAATGTTCATGATTTTGTTAACTTTATAACAAAAAGAAAATAAAATATTTATAAATAGGAAAAAGCTTATTCTATTTATTTTGCAATTAAATACATACATGAAACTGTTGAAATCATGTTGGGCATAAATAGTTATGAAACCTATATTCAGAATAAATCAATTTTAAAATCCCTCGCACACTTTTCTGAAAGAAAGGATGTGGATGTGCAAATAATTGTTCAGTAATTTATCGGACTTAAAAACTATACATTAACTCATTGCGACGTTGAAGTGCATTATTATTGTATGAGAAAAATAACCACGATAACTGGAATATACTTTACTACACCATTAACTACAAATCTCTTCAACCTATTGCAGTCCACTGCTGGACATAGGTCTCCCCCATTTTGCGCCAGACATCCCGGTCCTCCGCCTTTCTCATCCAGCTTCCACCAGCGACCTTTCGCAAGTCGTCGGTCCATCGGGCCGGAGGGCGTCCTACGCTACGCTTGCCAAGACGCGGTCTCCACTCCAGAACTCGTCTGCTCCAACGGCCATCGGTTCTGCGACATACGTGACCAGCCCACTGCCACTTCAACTTGCTGATCCGGCGGGCTATGTCGGTAACTTTAGTTCTCTTACGAATTAAATCATTTCTAATCTTATCCCTAAGAGAGACTCCAAGCATAGCTCGCTCCATTGCGCGTTGAGTGACTTTGAACTTGTGAACCAATCCCGCAGTCAGTGTCCATGTCTCAGCTGCGTATGTTAGTACGGGTAGGACGCATTGCTCAAAGACTTTCGTCTTTAAGCATTGCGGAATAGTTGACGTTAGACATGACGTAGCTTACCGAATGCCGCCCAGCCCAACTGAATCCTCCTACTAGCCTCCTCTCGAAGTTATGCCGGCCAAGTTGGATGGTTTGGCCCAGGTAGATATACTCCTGCACTACCTCGAGACGGACGCCATCGACGCATATCGGTTGTGGCATGACACGACTGTTGAACATGACTTTCGTCTTGTCCAAATTCATGCCAACTCGTCGGGAAGATTCATTAAGGCTGTTCAGCATCTCCGCAAGCTCTTCCGATGACTCTGCCACGATGACGATATCGTCAGCAAAACGAAGATGAGAAATATACTCTCCATTGACGTTGACGCCTCGTTCAGACCAGTTCAGGGTCTTGAAGACATCCTCCAATGCGTTTGTAACAGTTTCGGGATATAACATCCCCCTGTCTCACACCACGACGCAATTGGATAGGTCTTGTCCGCTGGTCTTGGATCTGAACGGTCATCGTCGCTGCGTTGGAGAGACACTTCATCACTCGATATATCGCCAGTCGATACCGCATCGCTGCAGAGCCTCCAGAACAGCCCAGGTTTCGATGGAGTCGAAGGCTTTCTCGTAGTCCACAAATGCCATACACACGCGGTGGTTATATATTTCGGTCTTCTGTATAAGCTGCCGAACAGTATGGATGTGGTCCACGGTGCTGTAGCCTTTTCGAAACCCAGCCTGCTCCGGTGGTTGGAATTCGTCAAGTCTTATGGCGAGACGGTTCACTACAACTCTGGAAACAACTTATAGACGTGCTCAGAAGTGCTATCGGTCTATAATTCTTCAAGAGAGTTTTGTCACCCTTTTTCGAAGAACAAGACGACAACACTTCTGGACCACGCCTCCTCACGCCTACATATGTTTACTTTTAATAAAACGTGGAACTATAATGATTCTAAGCTGATGAGCGGCCATTTCTAATATCAATTAATACATTCATAAAGGAAGGTCATACGTCCCTTTATGTGTGACTCTACAGTAGCGTATCGGTAAAAGCGAAAAAGGTTTTTGCGTATTGAAACAAGTAACGTTGGACGTGAAAATCTCCCTATATTGCTAATTGAAAAGCCGTGCAAGAGAATATTAGGTTAAAGCAAAATTACAAAATGTTTGGACACAGCCCTTGACAACCTGCAAAATTGTTCGACAGAGTTCTCGCGTCAGCGTCTGAGACTGTAAAATCTGGATCGAGAAAATTTTATATATTTATATAGCTCTGCTACTTCAGTGTGTATGGTATTAAGGTTTCTTAGGTGCTTCTTTTTCAACTTTTTAGTTTTACTTCTTTATTTCAATATTTTAAAATTTGACTTGTTAATAAAATAATATAACACACCTATTTTAAATTATTTAGAAAAAAAATTAAATATCCTTGGCACAAGCAAAATTGCTAATAGCTACAACATAGTCCTAGACTATTGTCACTGTTAACGCTTCTTAATTTCGTGTGTAAAATAAATTGTGTTATATATAATTTTGAATGTAACCAGGCTTAAATCAGGACTAGATAACGTTCTGTGAATGTCTACGGATATTCATTATTATGTATTGTAAGATACGTATCGCTTACATAGCACATGATCTACTGTTCTCTTTCTGAAAAAAAAAGTCTTTACTTCTTTTCATTTAAATCTTACCGGACTAATTACTCGCAACCAGTATAGTCGTCTCTTAAAGCTTGCATGTGAGAATGGGTATGCGAGAGTTCATCCATCACCGCAGTCCTGACCACTTAATCAGCCCTCGATCGAGCTAATGTACGATCGCGTGAGAGAGCAACATTCGTATTGCACTTGCACTCCATGATTTTGCACATGGACAGCGCAAATATGCGAAGATATTTCTCTGCATTAATAGCAAAGATAAAATTATTAAACCTGTCATATTTTAGGTATATCATATGAAAAGAGGAAAATATATTATCATCATCAGCTCATTAAACGTCCCCACCGAGGGGCACGAGCCTACCCGTATAGGTGATTAGGCCTTAGTCGTCCACGCGGGACAGTGCGGGCTGGACGACATCACGTACAACCTTTGAAACTCTTTACAGGCGTGCGCAGGTTTCCTCACGATGTTTTCCTTCACCGTAAGAGCGTGGATAAAGTACATATATTTTCGAAAATTCGAAAACACAGTCGGGATTTGAACCTCAGCCCTCCCGGTAGGAGGGCGACAGTCCATACCATTAAGCCACCGACGCTCCTAGAAAAATATATATTGACTAATAATAATACACATAAACAATAAAAAAAAAATCTTAGTTATGATAGTACGATCGTCGGTGGGTCATTGGAGGGAGCAGCTTAAAATCTGGCCACGTTCCAATGATGATGCGGCTAACTCTTTCTTTGACAACTGTGCAAGTTTAGAGAATATAACAATGGTTGGCTGTCGTATCGATGTTCGAACTATAATATCTCGAGTTGATGTGATGGATTGTGTGGCACAAGTGCCGTGCAATTCATTGATTTGATTGTATTGTATTCAAAAACCAATAGCAAGTGATGTTATAGATTATTTTTAAAGGATGAAGCTTAAATAAAATAAATTTATTTTAAGTTTAAAACTAGTTTACACGGAGACGTATAGGTGAAAGTCTCCCGCAAAATAAGGAAGCCTAAATTTCACTAACCTTATCTTCCAGGCATGCATATGAATATAATAATAATATATTCTTCTTAGAAACGAACATTTATACAGTGCTTAAATTAAATATAATAAAAACAACTGTCATATAAACATTTTAACTACCAATAACACGTGCCACGTTATATTAATCGCCTCAATACATTTATAGTATAGCTAATAATGGCAACAAGCCGATGTTCGGGCCAAAAACTACAAGTTAATCGTCGTATACTACCCCAATACATCATTACACAGATGCAGGATAAACAGGTAGGGCGGTAAATTAGCCGATATTGCTTCGGCTTGTCAATATAAATCTTGTGAGCTGCATGACCAAAATATTTTTCCCGACTCACCTGAGTGGTGTTATTACAAAATGTTTTGTGAAATGTATGCGGCTGCATGACTTTTTATAAAAAGGTACTGTAAGATATTGTAAATAATTAATCTTCTTTCTTGAAATGCTCTGCTATACTAAGGACCAAAAAGCTCATGCAAAGGCCAATAAATATGATCAGTCATTCTATATTGTAAAAAAAAACAGAAGAAGAAAATAATATGTTAGATATAAAAAATATAAAATCTAAGGTTGCATAGAGATACTAAAGCCATTATGCAATGAACAAAGATCAATGTTTAACTATGGAATGATAACCTAAAATTACCACCTACATCGTATTAACTGTATTTTATATTATGTGTATCTCGCCATTCAAGGATAAGTTAATACAACTGTAAATAAATTAAAAACATTATTTTCCTTTTACGACATGGTTACGTTTATACCTAAAAATACAAGATGCCTAGTTAAATAAAAATTATATTAAAAACGCCACCGGTTTGTTGTTTTTTTTTATGTACAATGTCAGTTAGCGCATAGTGAAATTCCTACGTGAACGTGCTGCGCACGTAGCGTTTACGTCACGAACCGGTCACGTGACCTCTACAAGAGTTTTCCGAGCGTTGCAGGATGACTCATTTCAAGGTGTGGCTCAAGCTATGAGCGGTAGAATAAAATTATATAGTACCTTTTGAATTGCGGTGCCAAACCAAGAAAATAGCTCTACTAGTACCTTTTAAACTGCGTTGCCAAACCAAGAAAATAGCGCTACCAGGGTAACTATTCTGTAATGAATAAAAGAGCGACATACTCGCTTATAGTTTTACTCAAACCACAAAAAGGTTAAAATAGATGTTGTCTGGACAACTAGTAATTTGCAACAAGCGTGGTGCTCAGTCAGAAATTCTCCAATCAAGAGTTGTCATAACCACTAACAACAAACATTAACGTCAAATGCGGAGCATAGCTCTTCTCGTGTTCTGGACATGGGGAGAAACCACGTGGGCTATATCTGGATTAGAGGGTGTTCACGACTACCATCCTAACCACAGATTGTATTCTTAAATCTGTGATGACATGTATGAAAATCGTAGCTATGTAATCAAGAACCTTATGTTTGCCTACACTAGCATGGCAGAGACTTGATGTAAAAAATATTTATTTCATATTCTTATATAAGTGCCTTTTTGTCTTTGAGAGAACAAATGTCTTTAAACCTAAAAGTATGTTTATAAGGTGTTGAGGCACCATAATAATATTACAAACTAAAATGCTTAGTTTGGGGCTAAGGGCACTGTGTCAATGTCTGTGGATATTCATTTATTAAAAAAGACTCACTTTTTTTCATTCGTTCTTCTAACGCCGTTAGCCTTAATATTAAACCACTCATACTTATCCTTGAACTCAATGTATGGAAATGATTCTGCGACGGTGTTAACCACATACTTACACGTCTCCGCCTTGTTCTTTTAGGACTTCTTCAACATTGGATGACACGCTAATGTAATTTACTAAAGGCAGTGTATTCTACTATCTTACAATATAAAACATTATTTTTCAGTACTATTTCAAATAAATATTAAGTACACTAATAAAAACTAAGAAACCTACAAAACGTAAAAAAGGTCTCCCAGATCACTGTCCGTAGTCTGTGACATAGTACCAAAAAGGCTGGCAACATTCCCGCGTTGTATAGCCAAACTTAAACGTTGACCAAGAAAGGCACCTACTCGCCTGTCACCTGTATATTCGGCTATACGATTTACTAAATCCCGATATACACGATAGGCACATGGTACCCACGGTCCAAAAGTTTCCATAGCAAAAGGTTCAAGGTTTTTTTTTCAGTTAATTTCATTATTATTACCTACTAAAGTAGGTAATTATTTCATTTCTTTAAAACTTAGAAATATTGCTATTATGGAAGTTACGTAAAATAAATAAGCACCTGTACCACAAGACCCTAATTATATTATGATCATGACACCACGAGAGCAAATATATAATTAATTGTCAAATACGTCTTGGTACAACCTCAAAGGATCTACGATCCCGAAGAACATTTTAATCTATCCGCCACGCCGAGAGCTCGTAATGTCTCTATGTACTTAACTAAATTACTTGCATAAATCATATTTAAACGTGACGAACGCTGGCGCCAGTTACCCCCTGAAATACACTTAACAAGGAACAACCAACCGTAACACATTGAAATTTAAACACAAAATCCCTAACACCGACCAAAATGTACGAGAAAATATTCAGAAGAAAATGCTATTTGGACCTTTAAATATAAGGTTCGATTTCAATTTAGCTAGAGATAAAGGAGGGAAAACGTTATCTATGTAAGACTTTTTTGAAAAATAATTTTGTCGGATGATATCTAGCCGTTTAGTTTCAGGGTGTAAATTTTTATAAGTATAAGTGATGTCGTAAGTTGTAACAAAATTTGTAACTGTTCACATATAAAAAAAGTATTCTACACAATGATAAATAGTTAGGAAGGTATTTCGATCTCAACTCATCAATGGACAGGCAGTAAACTTACTTATGATTGGTAACATTATCATGAATGAAAAAAACAACATTCAAAGCTAAGCTGTGTGGTCTAATAATCTGAATGCGGAGTTTAAATCGCTGCGTTATAATGGGTGTTAATTCGCTAAGGATCAAATTAGTAATAACTGTAACTTGAATGGCACAAATTCACACAAAGTACCTTTTTTCCAGTTTGTTTACATTCAAGGCTTAACTAGAAAAGAAAGATGATTTCGTGCTTCGAAAGGCACGTGAAGCCATCGGCATCCCGACAAGTAACTGAGGGGGTGATACTTATTTTTTAACGAAATCATCTGAATCACATGATTTGAATCAAGAGCTAGTATTAAATGCAAGAAACTCATTACACTATGAAATTGCTACTAACTTTTGCAATTATATATACGCTAAAACAATGGCAATGTTTTTTACATTTAATATTCAAACAAAAATGTTAAATAGTAACAATTCTCTTACCCTGATTCACACTGAATTCACAACTGTTTTACTCATAGCTATGTATACAATAGCTTCCCTAAAAACATGCCCTGAATCCTAAATCTCTGAAATAGTCGACAAAAATTAAGTGGTCAATAATTCATGACAATCGAAACACACAAAGTACCTTTAAAGATTGCAACAGTAAATTCCCTTTTTATTCTCTTTCCAAGTGTTCGATAAGGTGCAATCTGTTCCTCCACAGGGAAGTTGGTAAAACATTCAGGCGATGATTTAATACGGCACCCTTACCTATGTGTGAGTTCCATTACGATTAGGTATATCATGTTGTAACACCTGATACTTTGAAAGCATCAAAACGACAGCACAGACGACAGACTTTTATATATATAAGCAATCTACAGTATATTGGAAATATCGAGCGCACGTTAGACGCACAAATATCTGCTTGCAATAACTATTTTCACCTTCTGAATGAATGTGAAACGTTTTTTGAATTTAACTGTTTAAATGTTTCACTAACTCAATATTTTAAGGAAATACAAACTCAAACATAAAATATGCTTCGTCGAATAAAGCTTTAACAGACGTTTTGAATCTTATTTTTTATTTGCATATTTTATTATGAATCTAAAACAATGCACTCAAAACAATATGTCATTATAATCTTAAAAAATGAACCTTTTGGTACTTCATCTGTATTTACTATATATCGCTGTTCAGAAACCCAAGTGATGTTGTTCGTAACTAGGTTTCCTTCAATTAGTTGCATCAGCGAATGCACGATTTAGTGTCTCGATAGTAAGAGTGGTCCATTATCCCTCGTTATTACGGTGAGTGAGGAGATGGCGCAGTGTAACTCTAACATCTAGATCTACCTATTAAAGTAACGACTATACATCATTATTAACTGGAGGTTGAGTGAGTTAAGGGTCGAATTGTTAATGGAGTAAGGAATATAAACCACTTTAGGTTATGCACCTGAATAAGCAGACGCTTATTAACATTTCCTTAAACTTTGGGACGTATACCTCATGTATAAGCAACGTTTAGAAAATCGTTTAGAAAATAGATCATCACGACCAAAGAGGCTCAGTAAGCGAATCCTGGTAGGGGAATTTTTATTTCTTGAGCTATGATTGGAAACGGTATTAAAACTATTTCTGTAAAAGTTTCAAATAAACACTTAGGATTTACTGTGGCGAGAACCAGACGCTGATCTGCCGCGAATGTCGTAAGAGATATAAACTAAGACGATAAAACAAACAAATTTAAATTTTATTTTTCATATTTGAGCTGGGGATATACCAACACAGATATTTTTATGTGTAAATAAGGTATCCTTAACACGTTTCAGTCAATGTTTCATATAACCATACCATAGTAATTCATTTTATTTTTAAATAAACAAGAGCTTACAAAAATATGTGTTCTAATTGTCTCTCTTGATTTGTACCAATCAAATCACTAATAATTAATTATACATCAAACAATTTCAAATAAAGCAATATGTACCCCCACCCTTTCATTCATCCCCTAAATGTTACTGTTAACAGTTTCTAAGAGACTCGTCTCTAAGTTACTCCCTAAATAAGGGACAATCCCGTTTCTCTTCCCTCCGTGACAACTGTAAAGGGTTTTCGATGTCGACAAAGCGTAAAGTTGCCGAAAAACTTTTACAAACTATCGAGTTTATTGTTTTCCTGTACCGACTTTTAGT
The DNA here is from genome assembly GCA_019425675.1 of Leucinodes orbonalis. Lineage (NCBI taxonomy): Eukaryota > Metazoa > Arthropoda > Insecta > Lepidoptera > Crambidae > Leucinodes > Leucinodes orbonalis. Next base: position 14,025 of record PQWD01008873.1, read on the forward strand.
TTAAAGAAGAAATATTGAGGATTTGTAGTGAGATAGAGACATAAGGGGATACGTTTATGGGATTTCGAAACAGTATTTGTTTCAAGTGAAAATACCAATTTTTGTTAATGCATTATAGGTATAAGTAGTCGGGTACAATCCAATACCTTTGGCTTCGATACTGCCTGATGACATTAATCATTTTTTGACTCCCTCTCAATATTGTGTTCAAACAGAAACAGTAGCCAAATCTGTCTATCACCCAGAGTGATTTACAGTAAGCCTCATCCGTTGTTCAGTGATGCACCACAACCAGGTAAAGTTGGCTAAATGCCAAAAGGCAGAGAAGACAACAATGCAAGCAAAAAAGAATGTTAATACACGAATGCAAGCAAAAGATAATGTTATATATTATTTAGGGATTAAAAATAGTATATGTTCAGTGTGAAGTTCAGTGGAACGACTTTATTATTACGAAAGACAACAAATTTTATAATATAATGTATTCAAATTCACGTACATGTACGTGTAATATTATATGAATAAATTTAAAGCAACTCTAATGAAAGGTTACCTCCAGCTTCCCTTTATACTGCAATTAAAGCAATGACTCATTAAAAAATATATTGTCGTCCATATATAAAATGAATTGCATAAAACAGTTCCAATATTATAAACACGTTTCACAAGGCAAATACACGGCCATTGCATGTGCCACAAACAATTGTTACGCGAATGCGTGCATTTAGCAAATTGATTACGGATAGTGCATTCGGATCGCAAACAGGAGTACGTGAGTGGAACCCTGCGAGCTTACTGCGCTTAGGGTTGTCTCTACATACAAATATCTATTTTTAATACTTATTCTTTTGACAAAGTACTGAAAAATAGGTTGAAAAATTTTTTACAAAGAAAGAACGAGAATTTTTAATTTTAGCTTTGTAAACATTTCCAACAAATTTGATTTTGAGTATTTGGCTAAATTTATCTCTATGAATAGCGTTTCAGTGAATTGTAAATGCTGCTATACTATATATTTTGTCATAAACAATTATAGATGAAAATAGTTAATTATATTGTTTAGTATCGAGATGACATATTTTGAACTGCTTATCTCGGACCCAATATTGTATGCAATACTGTATTGTAGAATTCACATTTTGTTTTAAATATACCAAACCATAGAAGATAAACACGGAGTCTAGGGAGATATATAACAAACCGGCTGGTCTCATTGTGTTTATGGATAAAATGTATTTTAGGAACCATTTAACTAAATTAAAACATTACTAAGCAGCATTTTATGGACTAAAACTTGCACATAACGTGGGACATAGTTGCCAACCCTACATAGAGGATGTATTCCGCAGTCATGAAGTCACCTTGATTTAAGGCAGCGCGAGCTACGAGGGTTGTTGACCTTAAGCTGTGAGCAACAACATAGCTTACAACTGTATAACCCTGGCTCTTTACTTAATAGGTAAACTTAAGTATTTTAAGACTAAATTGCACGCCTTTCGGGAGTATGGACTTAAAACTTGTTATATGTTCCTGGAGGTGATTGAAATAATGGCAGTTGCACAAAATTTTTGGAGACCTACGAGTTTGTCTAGTAGAATGCCGCGATAAGGTGTTCAATGAGTCAACCTGAGATGATGCAGCGTACCATAATACTCGTAATAAATTACTAAATTGAAAGTATTAAGTGTACTTTATACTTTCAATCCCTGTTTTTATTTCGTATAATTTCACAAACAGAAGTTTCTACTACCAGGGGATTCAACCCTGTATCTTGGTGTACTAACCGACGTCTCAACTATTACACAATATGGGTGGTCATACAGAACCAAATATTATTAAAACTGAAGAGAAAGATTCGATAAGAGACTGACTATAATGTTTTGTATATGCATATAAATATATAGAACAGCACGTTCTGGTTGTAACTGTAGAAGCAACACATGTGGCAAGATCATTAAAGCACCCCTGTTCAAACATACGTGGCTCGCTTATTGATTCATACAATTTATTGGAAGTCACTGAACAAAATTAATGAGGGCGCCTGTGTTTTATTATAATATTGTTAAGCTTAAAGCAAAATACAATGGAAATGCTACGACCCATTTGGTGTAATGGTTAAGACGTCGGTTACTACACGGGTGCCGGGTTCGATCCCTGGGTATTACAAACATTTGTGTATATGAACATGTGTGTTTGTAGTGGTCTGGGTGTTTTCTATTAATAATATGTATGTATTTAGAAATCAATTTAATGATCATAAACAATGACTTTTTACGTGTTCCAGGGTTCCTTACACAAACAGTACGGGAATCAGCACGAATTAGTGCACGATAGAGACAATACTTTTCAAAAACGAAATCAGATCATTGTATCTATTGGTACTTTTAAAGGTTGTTGATTATATTTTACTATCGGGTAGGTACGATAATGGTTTTACCTTTAAAAGCATCAATATAACAAAAAAATCGCACTTCTAACGAGATTTTAGGGCGGCTATCTAACCCGTCGGTGGTTAGCGTCCAGTAAATTTTATTTATTACCTTTACAACATATTATTACGAGAGCGAACCACTCAAATAATAGTAAAACAGCAACATTTCGCTCAAATGACACCGTTTTCTGCTATGTGTTCCAGCCTTTCTTCCCCTATATATGGGAGCCATGGTTTATTGTACAAAATAGGAATTTAATGGAACTATCGCGTATCTTGTTTTATCAAGTTTAGGTCACTGCCCGCACATAAGCACTTTTTATAGAAATGATCTTGAATTATGGAGTTGAAGTGCAGAGTGATTTGATCATAGAATATTAGATATATATTTTAGTATAAAGCTTAACAATGGCAGATTAATATAAATCCATGTACGTAAGTACAATAAATACATAAAAAACTGTATCCAGGGTTAACAAGTCTAATCGTCGAAATTACTAAGGCACGACCGCATTATTCCATATAATAATATATAAAACACCAATCTTCGTGACGCAAATATTTTGGTCACTCTATGACCACCATAAATATATCGTTACACCGAAACGAACGGGGCCTAACAAAAAAAATACATGCTGCTTTTTGTCAGGCGTCCACGCGTGAAAAGTTTTGCAATCAAGCCTTCCAAAAAACGAAATCGACCGATCCAATGCTTCTAACATAAGTCTGGGGGCAGGGGTTATGCTGACCAGAAAGTCCGATGACATTGTTTTTGTTTTCATAGATAGAACGTAATTGGTTTTCACGCATTACACATTTCTACCCTATTAGTGTTTTTCTATTTCATTTTTTTTACAATATTATAATATGTTGGACTGACTGGCCTAGCAAGAAAACAGTTTTGCGTTTAATTGATAATTTAGGCATGATGAGAAATAGCTACTCATACAAAAAACCACGTAAAAATGTTAAAGGATCCAACATATAAGCAATATAACGCCTAAAAAGAAAGAAAATCATCGGAAAAACCTATCAAAGAATATAGATTATTCATGATTATAAAAAAGATACAAGTATTGAAATTATTAAAAGCCAAGTGCTATAACCGTTTTTATAAATTTAACTTCAAACTTTTACAGTTCGGAAACACTTAAAACATTTAAGGATTACTATTTAGCTAATAATCATAAAATACATTGCATAGTTGTTACATAATATAAGTTACTACGAGTAAGATAAACCTAATGCTTCTTTGGTGCAAGAAATCAAAGATTTAATAATCATTTATTACTCAAACTAGTACAGATTCATTGAATCAAATATGTATACGAGAGTTATAAAAATCCCATTTCAAGCGTAGCCGTAAGTGCCAGGTAACTGAAACATGTCCTCATTCCACTTTCGCCTACTTTTATGAGACAGTTAAGGAAAAGGGGCGTTAGTTGAAGATAACAGATGGGTCACGAACGTGAACTCGTACATAAATGATAAAAATAACATTCACATAAAATTATAAATTTCATGGATCTAAGCATTTCAGAGAACATGATGACGATAATGGAATAGGGTCTAAATTTAAACTTCAGGTAATTTTAATTATATACAAAAAACATTTTAGTCACTAGAACAAACTCACTATAAGCGTCATTCTGAGATTTACACGATATCAAATTAGACTCATGATTAAGAATAAGACAGAGAAATAAAATCTAAGAACTATAAAACTATAATGAAACATAAAATATCACCAATTGCTTTAGTAAGTAAATAAGCGTGCAAAAATACCAGTCATCATGGTTAATTTCTTTGTGAAAAATATATTATCTAGATAATTTTGCTTTGAATAATTTCTTTCATTCTTTCTCATAATATTGATTACATCATATCGCTATAATAGTAGTGCCCACTTCGTTTTTTTTTTTTGTAGGTAAAATACAGCTCCGTAACAAAAACCATTCAAGAAACAAGTAACTGAAATCACACGCTCATCTTAGAAGCGTCCATCTTGTGACATTAAACAAAGAGAGGACCTTAATGTGATTTAAGCCGGACGAAATACGTGCCACGTTAATCTTGGGACCTCCCCGGGGGGTCGTTACTGCACCGAAGGCACTACGTGACTTTTTCATGGGACAACTTCTATGCATTGATTTTGTGCAAGAAATTTAGGTAAGTTTTTGTTTAGATAGTCAATTCAGTTAATAAAGTGTGGTTGTGCGCTTTCCAGAACTTTGAATTTATGTATTAGAAAGCTGAAACGTAGATTTACGAAACAGTATTATATTGTAGGTCATTTTATATTTATTTGTGTTACATATATAATAAAGAATTAGTTACGATACAATATTAATGTCATCAGTTTATTATGTTCCACCATAAATGTGAAGAATTTGAGAGCCCAATGAAGATTGGTTGGTGTTGTCATCCCAAAATTGGAGCCTGAACCACTACTAGACCCCTATAATAAGTACCTATGTCCTGAATTCTGATGATGTTTATGACTTGAGCACGCCCATTTTCTGCATCCATCAAGATATATGGTTTAAGACAGATCAGTTTCGACCCACGAATAAAGTAAGGGGATGGTGACATCATAATTTGATATAACAAGAGACCGTCAGATGTCCATCGACTTTAATTTGGCACTCAAAATTAATCACCGACCCTGTAAACAATGCCATCCATCTGGGCCCCACCCTTCTCCAATTACCAGTATGAATTTACCTAACTTTAGTAGAGGCGCATAATTAGGTCGTAGATTAATAAAGACTATGGACGCGATTGGCTTTACGTTTTCATTGTTTCGTTCTGTCATATTTAGTAGATGTGTTATTTATTAGAATGTAAGGAGTCTTACGTAACGAACAATACGGCCCATCGGCATATATTTTAATACATATCCAGTTTAAAGAAAAAAAATAGTTTAACTACAAATATGATCATAGTTTCTATTTTTGTATGTAATATTTTAAGTCTCTTAAATAAAATTCTGCAACAACTGGACCATAAATTAAAATCAAGTTTTAAATTCCCGAAGTTAGCCATGATCCAGTTTGGTTAGACATTTACAAGCTGAATCGTTTGTGTTTCAAAGAAGAAACATGATTTCGTGCTTCCTTTTAGGAAAGTTTAAGGTTCCCTAAGAGAATGGAAGCAGCGTTTGTCAACAAAAAGTTGTTTCGAACAAAACACTATTCGCACAATCGTTCAGTCGACATTCCGTTCATCGCACATATGTTTGTCGAACAAAAACTTACAAACCCTGTGCCAATGACTACCTACTCATAAGAAGAAATGTTGCTTTTTATTACGAGTTCGATTTCACTAAGAATATGTTTGATTTAAGTTTACGACCGTAGGTTTCAACTTTCAAATAACAAGTTTACTACGACATCAGCTTTTGAACAATATAAAGACTTGAGAAAAGTAAACATAAAAGTAGTAAGTATAATGTTATAACATTTTCTAGAGAATAATGTAAAGAAATTTATTTCCCTCGGGCCCCCTGAGAATGACCATAGTCTCACTGTAGCCTTAGGATAAGACCAGTTCTGATGACTTACATTATAGACTGATAGAGGGCAAATAAAATGTTTGCAAAAACTTTCTCGTTCTTAAACACATATTAGAAAGTTTTTAACAGGATTATACGTAAATAAAAACAAAATGTAGTAGACGCCTAGCCTTATCGCCCTTTACGGGTAGGCTCATGCCATCAGTGAGGACGTCTAATAAAAGAAGACGATAATGAAACGATGACCAACCGCTGAAATATTATTATCTAGTACGATCATCGTTCTGCGCCTGCCCGGGATGATATAGACTGGTTGATTTATAAGTTTTTGATAACATTAGCACTGTTTTTATATATTAAGGCAATTTCATACTTAAAACAAAATTGAAAATGAACAGTCATAAAACTAATTATTGACATCGTTATCAGGCAAGCTGTTAATTTATATTAAATCTCACGTAACAGGGTCATAGGTTAATAGGATAAACTCCCTGGGAAATGGCAATTTTCCAACGGAAGGTCGTTCACAGGTGCTTTAAAAATTCACCAGCTGCAGACCGTGCGACAGATTGTACTCGCATGTTATAACTTGTAATATTGTATTTGTTAGAAAAGCCTTTTAAGCCTAGTAAACATATTACATTAGCTACTGCAGTATTACGTGCAATGCAATCATTTTTTTCACTGTTATCTTTAATAGCGGGAGCTTTATTGAAAGCTCGTCTAATTAAAGAAATATTTAATTTACGTATTACTACTTTTGAGGAAATCTTAATATATAAAACTCAAACGTGACTGACATAGTGATCTTTCAATACACGGCCCAAACCGTTGGACGGATCGGGCTGAAATTTAGCATGCAGGTAGATATTATGACGTAGGCATTTGCTAAGAAATGATTTTGATTTATTCTTTACCCAAAGGAATAAAACAGGAAATAATAAAAAAACTTCTTAATGCGAGCTAAGCCAGTAATTAAAGAAATATATCGTATATTAGCCATGATAACTGATTAATCTAAACTAAAAAACTGATACATATATTCAAAATTCTTCGTTCCGAGTCTGTGATATTGTACCCACGTTCCTATATTGTTATAACCTAAGTATTTCCAAAGAAAAGAAAGGTTGGATTATTGCGACTGTTCCCGGCGGTCATCTGTACGGACATTCGATAAACCGCTTATCGAAATTGTAACACACATACAAAAAAAAACATAAATATTCGACTAATTTTTATTATTAATCAAACGTTTTTATTGCTTTTAAATATTTTGAATATTCTACTGGTGTTACCCGACACCCACTTCCTAATGTGTATAAACTTAAATAGCGTTTACCAAAATAGAAAAACGTGTATCTCGCACCAGGTTCCATTTTTCGCAGGGAGGGTTCTGCAGCCGTAGGCGAAGCACACCCCATTATAACCCCGTGATCTAACACGGGTGAGTAGCTTATTTCGGGACACCGTGGCTCATACATTTTTTATACTCTTTTAAACGTTTTGCTACATTCAAGTACGCGGCAAAATTTTCTTGTTCAGTGTTTTCACAACTGTGAATTAAAAAACTAGTTAAAGAGCTTCTCATAATATGATAACTCTCTCTATTGAACCTGTTGTAGTCCACTGCTAGACATAGTTCTCCTTTATTTTGCGCCGGATATCCCGGTCCTATTTATTTTTTATTAAAAATAGTCTTTATCTTGCACAGAATAATAATAATAATAATAGCGCGTAGGGACGTGACGACCCCATCGCCCGCTGGTGGTATTAGCTTTATGCTAGAATCATCGGTGCAATCAGTCACCGTCGGGCAGCTTGTGGCGAGCTGATGGTGTGTGGCGCGCACCTCGGTCCCGTGCTCCGGGGAACTCTCTGGTCTTCGCCTCGTCTCACTGTTGGTGGGCGAAGTGGACCCCATGAGGACCAGATCCCTACCTCCCGCTTGCCTTCATTGGCCGTCGGGAGTGAGTCGCTAGAGCTATATGCTCGGGGGTGGAAGTGTCTAATGGCGTAATAGCGAGGAAACCCGCTCCGAGTGACCTGCGTTGTTACTCGCGATGGTGAAATCGGTGCCGCACCTCTCGACACCCCTAGCCGCGAGCGCCCATGTTGCCCCTCTGTCGCCCCACTGCAGGCGACCATTAGGGGGCCCATCTAGCCGCGGCGAGTCACCGCCTGTCTCTATTTTACTGTGAGACTAGTTTAATGACAGGCGTCCGTAGTCTCCCCCATAGCCCAGATATTCAGTCCACCAAAACCCAATTCCATAGCCCAGTATCGTAGTTTCCATATATTTACAATAGTCTTTACACCTGGCGGGGGTCATCATGGGTTGTATCATATTGTGCATTCTGTGATAGCATCCGCCACGTGTAACACATACAAAGATTAAACATTCGAAAAAAGGCCTCTGTGCTGTTGGCTTCGGCCCCACACATGCCTTCCAAAGGACCGGGCCACTATTTGGCCCGTGAATCTTAAGGATTTCGAAAACATAATAATAATAAATATCTACTGACAATCACACAGCGCCATCTAGCCCCAAGTTAAGCGTAAATCCTGTATTATGGGTACTAAACAACGGATAAACATACATGTATACATTTTTTTTTTGTAAATACATACATATTATACATAGAAAACACCCATTTGTGGTCATCTTTCGTAAATCGTAATATACATTACCTTTGTGTTTTTTACTTAACGCTTAGGCTACTAGACAACTGAACTTTAATATTTATATCACAAAACATTTTTACTCTCGGAGATAAGTACAACGTAATGAGAAAGGGAGGATGGTTACCTGAGCCGTGTTAATTATTTCAGGTGGCACTTTCCAATTTATTACCGTCCTAAAGTTTTACACACAATGCCCATACATAATTGGGTCTGAGGTAAGCTTGGCTCATATTCCACGGGACGGGCAACACTCATATATCAGGTCATGTAGGTTAGCCAAAAATTACGTTATCGTAAATGCGTCGTATAAAGTTTGAAATAACTTTTTATTCGGATAATGATATGAAGAAATTTTTAGCATAACTCACCCTTATTGTGGATGTTGTTGTAATAGACTCGAAAATTTATTCAACATTGACGACTAGTCACCTCATATCCCCCAATGTTTTGATAAAAGTAACGGTATAATGTAATTATTTTACTTTGTTATGTAACTTGCAGCTTAACATTTGAGTACTTGTCTACTAAGACAACCTAAGTAATAAAGCATACGCTTCACACTATATAATTTAACTTGCAGACTCTAGTTCAATAAATATAAAAATAATATTATTTAGTACATATCAAATGCATATATAACTAAAATAAAATTAACAATTCAGATTAAAGCGTAACTACAATTTTAAACATGCAAAGACACAGTCTCTCCATTCTTAACATTGTTAATTAAATACCCAGCTTTATTTTAAAAAGCCTCATTGAGTACGGTGCAGACTTTTATTTTAACTAAGTTTTACCTTAAGAAGGAAAAGCTTGATAATTGGTAGCCGCAACGTTCGAACACCCACCTGAAAAGAAGACAGAACTCATGAATATTCCGAAATGCTTTTAGTGAAAGTTTATTGAAAGGGAACACGTCCAGGTATTTAAACTGAACGAATAGATGAATGTTCTGTAAAATCACTTTCGTATGTTAAATAGGGGTTCACACAAAGATCTTTATCACGTCTGGTCTTAAGACTTGGGCTTATTTTACCATAAATTTTTACTAACGGCGGAAATTATAAAGGATATTGACCTACTTTAGACAATGTTTGCAACCACAAAAACGAAGCCTGAGGAAGATCTTGTTTTCTGATCCAGAGCCTGGTGCCTCTCCGATTTCCTTTCACATTTATGCAACTCATTATTTTCTCAGTATACGAATGTTTCTTTTCATCTATATATGCATATGACCGTAATCTACTTATTAAATTAAAATCGACGTAATAATCTATTCATATGTCAATGACTACTCATCGTACGATGTAATCAAATAACTTGCTTAAAAATGTAGTACGGTTAAACCGCTCGAACGTAGCACGCGCGTAGACAACAGATTCATCTATTGTTTGTTGTGATTTTCCACCCGTGCTACTCACGACCGAAGGGATAAAACTAGTAATATATTTCAACAAGAACATTGCATACCTACGGCATCTGGTGACGTACTTTGGTATGCAATCAATCCTTCGATTCCTTCGGTCGATTTTAACTACTTTATATTGGTTAAAAAAGTAACAAAACATCAATCTTATGGCACACAGCTAGATAATGTACTTAACTAACGCATAATTTAAGTTACTATACTTTTTCGGTACTATTTTAATATTCACAATATTGTATTAGCTAAAAAATAATCAGCTTATAAGGGAGATGCCGCTATCGCAAACAATTAAATCTTCATCGATGTTCGCAAAGAAAAATAATTACCAACAAAGAGCCCGGTTTCTGAATATTTTGTTTTTGCACCTTTCAGGGGAAATGAACTGGTATAAGGTTGGCGAATTCATTGAATAAATTACACCCACTTCGCAACCTGAGAACGTTTCGTCGTTTTAAATTTCAAATTAATGTTTTTTATACACCTCAGTCTTAGCGATTGAAAAACATCTTTAAACAGTCTCTATAACAGACTATGACAGCATCTAAAATGATATGGACTTTAAGCTTAAAATTCATGTTGTATTAAACTCACTATTGAGATGAGTTTATAAAACTCGTGTCGTGAACATAAAACGTTAAGTTATATTTTTTTATTTACAATAGCATGATTATCATTTTAACTATGAATCTCACATAGCCAAATAAATTAGAAGTTCGCGTTGCAACGTGAAGTCGCTTAACTAATGCAGCGCCTAGCTCAAACTCATCTATATATCTTGTGGTTTGCCTAAACTATACAATAAACTGATATCGCTCAGCCAAGCATAGCTAGGCCTAAATTTAGATCACTAACCTCATCATTAATACAACCCATCCCGCTCGACCCACACCAATCTATCAAATTAATGTATACGCCTCTACATAAAAGCTGATAACAATAAATCATGAAATCACAGGACTGTCATAAGTAAAGAAAAATATTTACACACTGGGCCATCAAGTCATTTAGATGGCTTCGCTAACAAATAAACAAAATTTTGCCCATTCTGTTTGGTTATAGCAGTAACCAGGTTAAAATGTTTCATCTGCATTGCCAAACCCTTCCCCTTTCATAAAACTATCAAAAGATATAACTCTATAGTAAGAAGAATCACGTTTCAATTGTATGCGATCTATTTTCCAACTCACGAAAACCATTATATTGTTATGTCAAAGAAGATTATGAAGCAAAAACATCACGTTAAGAATCGACTAGGTACACATAACATACAACTAACCAATCCGACAAAGTATTCGAAACGCGGTGGCCACAACGCCATCGAGTCTTCATCAACCACTGCTGAAGCAACTAGTTCAATATTCAGTGCCAATAATTTTAGCTATCAATATCAGAATGTCCTAGCAGAAGAAGTTATTCATAGTGACCCTACTCGTCGCTAGACCGATCCGTGCCGATCCCTTTATCTTTCCGCTTCGCTGAGTATTTGTCATCCTACCGTTTCGGGCGTTAATTACGTCATAGTTGCTAATGTTGCACTTAATTATTTTTGGCATGGCCAATCTCTATTGATCAGGTGACTTGCACTAATTTTGTCACAAAAAGTATTTGGGTCTTTTATATTCATATAATATGGTTAATTGTTGTGTATTTATATTACTGTATCGGCTCTTTACATAATGCTCTACTTTGACTTTTTAAATGAATATATAACTAATATTGACACTTTATAAAGACAATTGAACTATGGCTGCTTAACTATGTCGGAAGATTCTAATATATGTCGCAGCCATCTGGTTAAATTTGCCATCCAATTATAGTCAATCTAGGCTTATAGTTGTTTGAACTAAAATCACTCAACGTTTAATAACTTGGCGTATTGAAAGTTTGCCCTTTCGAAATGAATGACTGAGATTCAGCAAAGTGATTCAAATTTAGTTCTGCTTTTCTCCACTGCAGCGCTAGTAGTCATCAAAATAAATATGGCGCCAGCAGCGTAAACAGCGAATGTTATGTTTTATAAGAAAAATTAAATTGTTATGTAGTCAATATTCATTAAACATGAAAATGCCTAATAAAAATATATAAATGACTTAACAACGTTCAGCCATCTGGTTAAACGTTGCGGTTAACGACATGGCTAGTTGTTCTTCAGCCATTTAATTGAATGCGTTTAACAAACTGCCTAGGCTCCAATTAGATGGCTAATTAAACCAAATGGCTGCAACATATACATAGTTTTAGAATTAAAAGCTGCTGCGTTCATATTAATAAAATTGTATTGTCCTGGGATCGATCTCGGAACTCTACATTATATCATTTTCACAGATTTTGCAACATACTCTCTGAAAGGTAACACATTTCCGAAATCACAAAAGGGACCAAACACTTCTACTAATATCCTCTATCGGAGACTTCCGATAGTCATCGTCGGGGCTGTGTCCAGTTAAGAACTATTTGTTAACAGTGTGGGTTCACAAGATTTATTACGTGTTGGATTTGTATTGAGAACGAGAATGCTGATATCAAGAGAATAAATAGACGGAAAGATGTTATATTCATATTGCAGAGTCATCGGACTAGCTTTACAATATTTACATCATTTTCGGAAACAAAGTAAACGAAATATAGGATTATAATTTCTACCAAAAAATATGTGTTACAAGTTATCAAGCATATTTCACATTTACACAGATATTCACGTTTGATAGAAATAGAAAGAAAATATATTCTTTTTGTCTGTCATACCTTGATCGTAGCCCTCGTAAAATTACAACGATTTCAGTTAAGAGACACTTTCTAGAAAGCTTTGTAAAATTGACAAAAACATTATTTTTATAACAGAAATATATTTTTCATTACGCCTACCCTACATTATTACTATTATCTTATCCATCTACTATACGTATTATACATTGATAGAAATATTTAGTAGGTATCGTTTAAAATATAAGAATCTTTTGTGCAACTTTTCCTTATTTTTAGAAGAAAGGGAACCCTGAAACGGCCTTATTGATAAAATAAATATGTCATTCGCTTTATTAAAAACCCTGTGATCATCAATAACCGTCGCGTACCCGATACTATTTTTCAAGGCACATCAAGCCCAAAAGCTTTAAGGAGCTAAAAAGAAACACTACAGGCTTTTCATGTGAGCAATACATCATTATATTAAAGTTAATATTGGCTGTCTTTTACTATATTGCTACTATCATAACGTGTATTTCGGAAGCATTTGTTAAAAATCATGGTTTTAAATTTAGTTATATTATGCACATTATTAGAAACATATTTATATTTTATGTAGGTTTTTTTATTATTTCAATATAGCAGTCTTTGAGTGTAATTAAACTGTATTGATTTGTTTTAATAATGATATTTTTATAAACCATACTTTCAATCCTGTTCTAAGACCTCTTGTCTGTGACGGCGTATCCAGGTAGTAGCCAGTAGTAGGTATCCGGTCGTAGGACGTTTGACATTAAATTTTACTGGTATGTGTTTCGACTCGCCACTGTTGAGCGACTAAGTTATCATTCTTTATATTATATACCAAAAAATTATACCCTTTGTGATGCCATAATTGGCATTCGACAATTATCATTGATGTGGTTCCACTATACTCGGAAAATAGCGATTGGTGGAACACATAAAAGTATTCAAAAATATGGCTAGAGTCCCGCCAATGCTTGCCCACCCCATCGGGTCGCTAACGACTGCGTCATCTGCCCGTAATTACAGCCTACGTGCTTTGGGAAAAAATGGGCTTCTAATTGTTTTTATAGCACTACCACAGACAGTGAACTGTACCAGGGTTGGCAACGTGTATTTTCGAAATCTTGTTTCAGCCGGTTCATTGGATAAGAGGCAAAGTAACAAATCTTTCAAAGCTTGTTATGAAATATTGACGTTCCAATTTCAAATAAACGATAAGGATAAACAAACTATATTCTGATCTATCTTTCAAATACAACATGCAACGCTTGCAGTTCTTTTTACTATTATTTTCATATTTGTACTAATTAACATTAAATTAATGCAATGACGTTGAAAAAAGCTCTACAATATTTGCTTAGTTGCGACTTCTCGTTGTCGTGTCGTTGTCGTGTTTTTTCATTCACAAAGTACTTCCAAGCAATTTATATAACCATAAATTCACGAAAAAATCCTCCTCTTCATAAGAACACCTGGATTGTACTTGCCTTTAAAGAATTTTTGAAGAGCAACTTAATTTTCACCACATTTTGTCACGTGGTATCAAACAAAATAAGTTAGCTAAGACCTGTGTAACGAACGAGGCTTTGGCAACTTGCCAACATATACTAAATCAGCTGAGCGCGTTTAAGTTCAATCTCCGCTAATAATGGACGTCATTGGAAAAGACAACCTTGAGCTAGATATTAAATGGTTATGATCATTTACTAGTATTTGAACTAACTGCGAAGTTTGATAGAATTAGGTCCGATCACAGATCCTTATGAGTGAAAACCAGTTTTCCGTATAGAAAATAACTTCTTGCGATTGGTCACAACTTAGGGTATTGTATGATCCATCGCCTGGTATATCGGTAGGAAATATGGTTGCGTAATTTTGAAGACTACAGTTTAAAATTCTTTCCTAATATCTTCTCACACATCAATCTCATTAATATTTTAATATAAGTATTTGATTTTGACTTCGTCTTTGGAAATTCTATGTTTAACACCAAAAAAGGCGTAGTCATAAGGTGGCCAATTCAATGTTAAAAAATATGGGTACAATAAGTAATTTAAATGAGACTACGAGTATCTTGGTAACAGCCCTACTATCGGCGCTGGTGTCATGGCGTAATGTGATTTTAATTGTATCTCCATGGGTAAAACGCTATTTGAAATAATGATAAGACGCACTCTTGCATAGAAATTGCCACTTGTACGCTTTTGCACAGTAGTGTCAATGAAGTAAGTTTAAAGTAAGCGCCGTATATTATAAATAGAATTATTGTATTATAAATAAATTATTTTAACAAGAAAAACAACCTTTACATAAATATATTAACGTTGCTTTTACAACATATTTTCCGACCTTTCAGAAATTTTGCTGTTACTTATATAGGTACAAGCCGTGTATTAAACGCAGACTCGTTTTCCATTCAACATTGAACGCGATACACTTAACAATGGTTATGAACAGTCTTCATCAAAGCATTAACACAAAATGCAGAATAATCCTCGTGTATTTACGCAGGCTTTGTACCGCGACAAAGGACGACAACGTGGCTGCAACAAAAAGCGAGATTTACTCATAACTATGTCCTTACTCTTGTGTATTATATGCGCATTTTTATAAGCAAAACGATTCGGTGTGCAGTACCTATGATAGCGTTTTTTTTATACTGGTTTGCAGAAACCTCTCCTAAAGATATTTAGCTATTTGATATGCTAAAAATCTCAACGTCAATTTATATAATAAATCGTAATAACTTACGATACAAAAATATGTATCATGTATAAAAAGTTTTAATTACTTCTCATACTACTCAACCCTTGACTTATTCTTATAGCATAATATTGAAAAAAATGTAGTTCAAGGATAATTTCTTTTAGTTTACCCAAAAGTCTTACATCTTTCTTAGCAAATAATAAAGTTGAACTTGCTGTTTTGCCTTTAATTCATAAAAATATTTATTAAAATATTAAATTGCAATCAGTTAAACAAGTTAAAATACTACTTCGACGTAATTTCACAAAGCACAGATAGGTATGGCGTATATTTCCATAGATAGAGTTAAACTACCGCTAGAGTTAACAATCAAAAAATATATACTTAACATCAAAAAAAAGTGTACAAGTATTTTTTTTCTATCTATCTTTAGTAAAGACTATAAACCCAATGTATGTTACTTATTGCCATAAGACCCATCTATTATCCAAGAGCAATAGGTATCTACTCGTATGCTGACTATTTGTATGCCTTTCGAAGAACATCATCTTCATTACTTTTTAAACAATCTGATGATGAAATCTACAAAGACTCAGACAAATAAAAGTAACAATATAATGCGACCAAAAACTTTTTCGTCACCGCTTGCCTCATAGCCTCAGCTCTATCGACTGACCAAAACGATATATTCCAAAGCCGGATTATATTCTCATCTCGGCTGAAATGTATTCTATATTTATTGTCGCTGACCGGACTTTTTCAACAATGACCAGCATAATGCTTTCACTGAAGGAGATTGCCCGGAAAATTTTCGAAAGAAATGCTTTTGTAATAAGCTCTGCTGAGCGGAAGGAAATTTTCAGGTGGACTTGAGACGAAAAGAGAGATAATTTGAATCGGTTTTAGATGTTCGTTTGAGTCTCGAATTAGGATTGTGTCGAAATGCGATTTTCATGCGTCGATTGTTTAAGCGAGTTTCGTTTCAAAGGCAATTGCTGTAGACCTTACTATCTCATTAATCTTAATTTTATACTTAAAATTTAAATCCGCGATTCACTTTTTGTATTCCTGACTGATAGTGTACCTAAAAAATAAATTCACATTTCGTTGATCTATCGATCAGGTGAGAATTTTTAATTGCAATCTAGCTGACACTCGACCTAGTGGTTAGTAGCAGTCTCCATATAAATTTTGTCAACCTATAAATGTTATAATTTATTTTCAAACTGAACACAACAAAGTGTACAAAAATAACTTTGATTGAAAATTAAGTAAACAATGCGCACGAATAGACCTGACCGGAAACGGAAGCGCACCGGAAGCGGTTTCGGACTGCTATCGGGTGTCATTGACGCCGCGTTGTATATCCTCTCACCCCTGTATAGTATAAATAAGACGATATGTACGTTTCTCATTTTAGTATACTTGTACAAATTCAGTATCACCAAAATGCTTTTTTAACTAGATTAAAAGTTAATACAGCTTTCTTCTTCAAAAAAATAACTTAATTATCAAAAAAAAATTATTAAATGCTGAAGACGACAAAACCTACTTAATGTTATCTTTCTTATTACGCTTTCATAGCAATAAGCTTTACACGTTCTCTTTACTAACAGTAAACACCTGTCGACATGAAAACAGTAAACCTTCAATATGCTTAGTTTTTTGTCATATAAGTAATAGAAAGGCTAGTAAGGTTATGTTAGTTTTTTCTTTGATTGTTTTGACACGTTATTTTGATATAAAGTGTTTAGAGAAACACATCTGATTTCCAATAATTGAACAAAGAAAACTTATAAAACACTTTACGGAAACTTACCATCATAGAGCAGCGGGGGTTCTAATAAATAAAAAATAATAAGAAAACTTTCCCCATCATAGTATGCAGACCTCACGCAGAGAGACCATTCACAAAATTTTGTTCAACTTACGATATTGCGATGTTGTAAATACGTCTCTATACTTAGTGACTTAAGAGACATATTTAAACGCAGACTAGTTATTATAATAGTTGTCTCAGCGTAGGTAAATCATGAGACGCATCAGCTTTAACATTCACTTTTCACGAACATTTCCACAGAGTTTGGAAAGAGCAATCACTCAAGGTGTAATCTCTTAGGATTTCCTTCGAAGCGTGGATTGCACCCTTGCTGGCATGCCCTCTTTGTTTTTAAAAAGACTGCTGCTTAGTGATAAGGTGTCGGCTCCCCTCTAACGATCTTTGCATTAATATCTGTGCAGCCAGTATCGATATACCGAGAGAATACAGAAATAACGACTTTGACAGTTTCCTACATTTGAAGGCTTTCGCCGCCCTAATGTTTCAAGCCTGAAAACTACAAAGCCTGTGAAAATTGTAGTTCACATTCGCTATCGATACCTCGTCAAATGTGGGGAACTTTAAACGTAAAATGACGCAGCACCCCACCCACCATGTTTGCGTTTTGTTTTTGACACTTCACTTTAATCACTGTGTGAAAACATAAACAGTGCCGTTCTCATTTGGAAAAGAGCAGGGCGCTTAAATATTCCTTTGTGTGTGACGGTTGAAAATTGCTTTTCTTGCTCTATCCGAACTTCTAATCTTTGTTTTGTTTTAGTAAACAAGTAATTGCAGTAACCCACAAACGCTTTTCACGCCATCGAGTAAAGCTGCATAACTCTTTGCAACGCATTCTTTCTACTGTTTCTGTTTTGGAGTGTCTACTCCATTCACGAAGCTCTCACTACCCTTTGCACTTGAGTGTTGTGAGTAAAGAGTTACTACTTCTATTTGTAAGTTAAATTTTACGTTACTTTTGAAAATACACATTTCGTCATCTTTGCACAGGGTAAAAATGAAAAAAGCGAAGACTGATGATTGTTGTTATAGAAAAAAAAACAGTTGCTACTCCTATAATTGAAAATTAAAGATTTCATTTCAGACGATTCAGTAAATTATATTTTCTGGAGTATGTACGATTGTGACATCTTTCAGTGTATACGATTCACACATGTACAATTCAAATATTAACTAAACATAGTTGATAGCTATTTTATAAAGAATTGCAAAGTGGAAAAAATCTCAAGCATTTATTTGTACTAAACCTTCAAGTAATATTCGAATTAAGTAAACAAAGAAACTTTAACAAGTCACTTACAATTTTGTTATAGATCTATATATAGTAAGTAAAATCGATTCTGTTGATAAAATTTCCATTCCACAAACAAACAATGCGTACCGCGTTCGCGATTCAAACCATAAATGTAAAAATGACGGCACTCAGAATTTATGCTCTATTTCCGAATATCAGTTATACGTACATTAAAACGGATAGTCGATTTTGTGGGTTCGCGAATGGTACGGTGCGTATTGATTGCAAAATAAAGGGCTGTGCCATTTTGTATGACCATTAACAGAACATGGGATTAAGGTACGGTCGGTCAAGAAAGTCGTTTACCACTTGTTCATTTTATGTTACGAAATGAACATGATGGTAAGGACGCTCACCTGATGGTAAGTGATACACCTGACTATGGCAGAGAGGCATTGAAGGAGTCGNTGCAACAAACTGACAACGAAACTGATTCGTTATGACTGCGATATTTGCGCGTCAAGTGAGTTGATTGGAGCTATAACGAGCTGTATATATTTCACGGCTGACTGTATCCAGCCCTCTATCATAACGGGGGAGGCTTTACTTTAATTACTCGGATATATTAATTTCAATGCATTTTCATACGATTAAATCACGCATCGTCTGTACCCTAGAAATGATGACATATCAGTATATTCATTGACACGTACTGGTCATCGATTCACTTTTAAAAACTTCTGTTGTCCTTTAAGTTTCCAGATAATAATAGAGAGAAACCCATGTGGTGTAATGGTTGAACGTCGGCTACTACAGCAAGGGTTCCAGGATAGATCCCCGGGCAGTACTAACATTTGTCTGCATGAACATGTCCGTTTGTATTGGTCTGGGTGTTTTCTATGTAAATATATATGTATTTGTTATACTGTTATTTATTACCTTCAATACTGCATTTTTTATGGTCAAGCATAGCACTTAGCACCAGGTGAATGCACTGACCGTCCCGATCATTGAAGTCATCAAAATCAAACTCTGGCCAAGAATATAGAGATCACATAACTTTGAACTGAGTTATATATAGTTAAAAACCAATGAAAACATTTTCAAATCTATTTCAGATCAAAATTTAAGCGTTTATCACTATAGTCTTCACATTAGGTGGACGAAAATTATTATATTAAGTTTTCCCATGTTTCGGATGTTACGGTACGCCCTTGGTCCCAGCTTCTATCTTGGGATAGTAGCTTTTAACTATCACTATAGGCTCACCAGGTGGGTTGCGGCCCAATATCCTCATAGTCATGCTGTGTGGAAAAATATGTCCAGCATAGGAACGTTAGAGAAGACGTTTGACGGTGGAAGATTGATTGAACGTCAAGTTTATAGTTTCTTATTAGGTACTAAAAGGTCCTTCTGATCGAATCCAATTCAATAATTCCGTGAAGTCTTCTAAGATCCCTTCTCCTTACAAGATAAACAGCTATTAGAGAATCTTGGGGCGGCTTCGCAGTAACTCAGGGAGAAACAGCGCGCCATAGTCCGACCGCTCTAATGAAATAAAATTTGCATATTCTCAAGATTTATGGGCAAGCATTCGAAAGCAATGCTTGTTTAGCGCTGGCTACAAATTCCAAAAGTTACTGTAGTACTCTCAAACTACTATTGTTTTAACGTTTTTCCAATCGACTGTCCTGAATGATGATTGCCAAAATAAAAAAAATATTTATAACACAAGTCACATTTACAAATGTGATGTAATAAGAAATATCTTGTATTCATAAAATTAAATCAGGTAGCCGTACACATCATCCAATGCGGGTTGTTGGGTGCAAAATACTGCAGTTTTTTTATGACATAACGAACAAACAAGCAGACGGCACATCTGATGGTTAGTGACACCATCGCTCAAGTTGCAATACAGAGAGCAAAGAAATGCGTTACCGGCATTTTAAAAGGGAATACGTTAAGCGGATATTACAGACGGTCAATGATTACACAGTTTACAATTTTTATTAAAATTTAAGTTAACTTGCTATCATTGTCAGGATGCTGTTGAAGCTACCCGTACCCT
Organism: Leucinodes orbonalis; assembly: GCA_019425675.1. Taxonomy (NCBI): domain Eukaryota; kingdom Metazoa; phylum Arthropoda; class Insecta; order Lepidoptera; family Crambidae; genus Leucinodes; species Leucinodes orbonalis. The sequence goes on from PQWD01008873.1 coordinate 34,641, forward strand.
ATGCACCAGAAGAGCGAATCGCTTTCACATTCAAACGCAGAAGCAGTCTATTCGTGCTTAAGCAAACTTAATTATTACAGAACCTGGGCAACCCCATCAGCACCCGAAATGCATTGTTGAAATGAATCCGCAGGACACGAGGACGAGAGGCCATTTAGGGACAATTCCATAAACTGTATACCTAGGACCTATACTTGACACTTATTTAATCATTTCATCAAAATAGTTTACTAGTAAGTAAAGACGTAACGCTACAGACAGCTTGATTTTAAGATATTTTAATACCTTTTCCAGACAAAACACAATCTGAATTTCACTGAATTAAGTTGCTTAGTTTTAAGGAGAACAAAGTTTAAGTAGTACCTAATTATGCAAAACTTGTTATTCCAAATATTGTTTCCCTCTCAATCCCGTATAATTTCTCTGGGCTTAACGACGTAGAAGTATTACTTTGGATTTTTAACAACTTTCATGCAATGCATAAATTACACAATTACTTTCTCAGATTTATTTTACAATAATAAGAGCATAAAGTACTTAACGTCAAATATACCACCAATTAAAACGTTTCAACACCATAAAAAGCCCCACCAAATAACATAGTATATACAAATAACTTTTGATAAAAAGGATTCTACCCAAGTTGGATCTAGGCAATTGATAAACAAGGCCATGCTTAAATCCTTTAAAGACTCATTGTTATTCATTTCGCATCTGAAATAAACAACAACATCTCTGAAATTCAGGAGAAGGCTTAAACGACTGGAAAAATAAAACTAAATGAACGCCTTATTTTAAGGTGTTTACAAGATTTTACACTGTATTTCCTAGCATATTTTACAAGACTATAATATGTATTACGATTTTTTAGCGGTTTTTTTAAATCAGCGTCGATTTATTGTATTGTAGTATTGTATCCCAATGAGAACTTCTCTATCTCTATTCAACTTATCGTAACTCTGAAGGTGAGAGCTACGATAAGTCTTCTCAGTTTTGTGATGACTTCTAGGCATCATTCACTATTCTCATCCAGACACTATCAACCATCACCATCTTAGCGTTATTCACTCACTTTCCAAGACGCGGTATTAGAGGTGCTAGTTCTGGTGAGAACTTGTTCACATTATCCCGAACAAACTAAAATATACTGTTATACTATGGTTTAGACCTTCTATCGTCGTTTAGATAGTAACTCTTTGTTTATTTGACTATCCAATCAATACAAAAAAATTGGGGAATATTAACTTTGATTTATACCAAAATATTACAAAGGAAGGCAATTCCTTCGTCTAATTATGAGGTTTTAAAAATCTGTCATAATTGGGTATTTGACACCACTAATCGTTGACGCACTTTTTATGAACTGTCAAAAAGGAACGTTTCCATATATTTCGTATGAGATTATTGAAACGTGACGTCATTGCACACTAACATCAATTGACCTAATATTTATTGGTTTCAGTGTATTTAAAAATACAATATTGCAAATAAACAAAAGTGATCAATGAAACGACATGTAAAATAAAGAGCACTTTTATGAAAATAAGGTTTGGTATTTTATTGCGAATGGTGGAGAATACCGAATTGACAATATGATTTATTTCTGAAAAAAGAAAACATTCACAGTTAGACGTCACTAATTAAAACACTATGTTTGTTCCTAACAATAGCCATCGTAGGAAAATTTTATAGGTGTAGCTCGATAATGGCTCGTGAATTCCACCGGGAAACATTCGTCTGCGAAGACTTCCGGGCAGTAAATCCTGGTTTAAAATCTGTTAGCAGATTTTCAAAGTCGCTTCCAATATTAAGAAGGAAACAATTACAGCAAAAGGTGATAAACTGAGCCAGTCAGGTTTGGTTCCGAAAGGTGATTGCTAGTTTCCCTAACAATTCTTTAAAACACTTAATTTAAACATGCCCCTGTAACTAAATTCAGGATTTTAGTAAATCCATCTGAATATTAATACTTCGGGGACTTTATCTCGTTAGCCTAAGTGGTTTATGGTTGGTAACAAAGTAATACCATTACCAGCGAATACGTGGTCGGATCAAATTAAGATAAATCGAACCTAGAATTGTGTTAATTTTGAATTTATATGCTTTCGACAATTGAGAGTCTTAATTTTATAATTGGAACATTCAGCAAGCTTCTTCAAAAAGTTTTTATCAATGTAAAAAAATAAAGACTGACGTGTGATTTCATACTGCATACATCATCATTTCATCCAAATACTGTACTAAGACCTTCCATCAAGACTTCTATGTGAACTAATCCCTACCTCGTACCCAACAACTATCGTCTTACGCGTAACCTGTGATAAGCCCAAATTATAGGAGTCCATTCAGCTTATAATAAGTCTCTCATAAAAGTGAAAAATCCAAAAGATGCCCAACTGTCCACTGGTGAAAAGAGACCTTCGTCAATTTGCGTTAGAGAATTCCTCTTCTTTCCACATCTAAGCGTCCTTTCGCAATTTGTTGGTCTATTAATGCCCCATGATGATTCCTTGGCCTTTACTATACCAAATTACATATAATCATCACCTAATTATGCGTCCCCGTGGGGCACGAGCATACCAATATAGGGTATATAAGCTTAAGTCGTCCATGCGGGCCCAGTGCGGCTTGACCGACTACACATTCAACCTTTGAATCTCTTCGTGCGCAGGTTTCCTCACGATGTTTCGCTTCACCGTAAGATCGTCGGGTAAATTTTACATATTAGGTACGAAATTCAAAAATACATTGGTTCATAGCAGGATTTGAACCTGCACCCTCCAAATCGGAAGGCAAGAGTCCACGCCAATGAACAACCGACGCACATCAAAAGTATACAAAATATTTCGCGTCGTCATTCCTAATGGTTTCCACTCCATGTATCGAGCATAACAACTAACTTTTGTATGAACAAAGGCTTCAAACTATTAATGATCCATCGCTTTAATTACCATAACTTGAAAGGAATTCAACTGACCCTTAGTTCACTATAACTAACAGCATCAAAAGGTGTTTGGTTTTGTTCAATTGTTCGTTAAATCGAAAATTATGAGCTTCAGAGTCGGCATGGCCGGGACACTGCCAATGCCCAATTTACGATTAAACTTTTAGGGTTGTCAAATATCTGGTTAGATAGTTATACCGAAAAATATAAATGGACCAACAAGGCCAATAGGCAATTAAGTGATAATTTGGTTAGATGATGGGAGCTGTTATAATATCGAGAATATAAAAACCGTTGATCAGGTATCATAGCATTAAATATGAAATCGAAATAATGTATAAATCGGCACGTCTTCTTTTTATAGAAATCGGATTATTAAATCTTATACTTTGGTTTCCTTACTAACTAGTCTTAAAGTTATAATTGAATATATGTACTATAGACATATAGTGTGCCCAATAGTCTTCAATAGAGATAGAGAGAGTCCTCTGCGTAACAACTTCTCTCAGCTATAATCTGATAGTTAACACCCAATGATATTCTGTATATATAAAGGTAGATAGGCCATCCGTGCCTCAAAACGAAACGCCAAAGAGAATACAGTTTGTAGGCTTTTGTTTAGGTAAATGTACGCTTATTTTTTCGATTGTTTTGTGAGCATATCACGAATCTATACTTTTTTGCATCATTGTTGACACCACTAATCGTTGTCCTACTTTTTATGAACTGTTAAAAAGGAACGTTTCCGTATATTTTGTATGAGATTAGTGATATGTGACGTCATTTCTCAGTATCATCAATTGACCTTATATTTATTGGTTTCAGTGTATTGAACAATACAATATTACAAATGAACAAAAGTGATCAATGAAACCACATATAAGTGTGCTTTTTTAAAACAATACATACTAAACAAACATATTGCAACGACTTTTGGAATATCCCATGCAAACTGTCAAATATCTGACACTGTCAAAATGTTCGCAAGAGACAGCCCTGATCCGTATGCACACCATGCATATGAATGATGCAGACCATTCGGGGGCCAACTCACCCACAGACGGCGTTTTAACTCTATTCCAGTCATAAAATAACACGGCTCTTAAGCCGTTTGTAAACGAACGTTATAGCTTTTTGAAACCTGCATGCGAGTTTCGGAAATTTATACGCTATACGAAAGTTTTATGGAAGTTTAATTTAACATTTACTCTCGTGATTTTATATGGAAGAGGTGCATTAAATTTAATCATGTTCGAACGTAATACCTTTTGATGAAGTGAAAATATACTTTTCTCTCATTTATAGAGACTTTCGTAATGAGACGCACTGAAGAAATAAACTGAGCCAACTTATACATCGAATAATTGCTTTTTTTTTTGGGATATGCAGCTAACTTTTCATTAATCAAAAGGTCGACAAAAAGTGAAGTTTGCGTTACAAGATGGGTCGTCTTTTTTGGTTGCAAAATTGCTTTATTAAAAAATATAAATAAGATTCCTATTTTAAGCGTATGTTTTTGCTACATATATGCATAAATTACGTTTATAACACTACACACATGTATACACATGTGTGTAATCGTTACCCAGTATTTTGCTGTAAGTTATTTGCACTCTTTATAATCATTGAAATTGTAAAAGTTAGGTAAAGTAAAGAGCTGCAATATTATATTGCAAGACTCACAAGCCTTTAAAAGATTATGTTTATTTAGCAACATTTCCTTCCACCTCACATCCCAATTCAACCATATAATGCACAGCCCATTTACCACCATCTGAACAAAGAGGTCACCCAAATAACCCAACTTTATCGTTGTTTACAATGATATTCTGCATATATAAAGTAGATACGCCACCCGTGCCTCAAAAATGAACCGCTAAAGAGAATACAGTTGAACTGCATTCGGAACACTTTTTTGGTTGTTTTATGAGCATATCACGAATCTATACTTTTTACATCATTGGTTGTTTAACTGAATCAAACAAGGAACAGATAATATACAGTTTCATACAATAACCTTTATAGTATCAAGAGGTCCACGTGACGTAGATGAAAGACGTTTTCTTTTTACTAAAGACACATTCAAACCCTCTTCAATGTGACGTCTAAATCCCTGCGACATTGAAGTCATTCGGTCATTCTTTTCTTAAAGGCCTATGAGAGGGTGAAGATGAAATTAAATTCTGAATAAAAGGCTCTTGCCGTGAGATAAAGGGGATCTCCTATGAATTATGCCCCTTGAAGATTTAGGAGGGTCTCGTAGGACAATAGTGTAATCGTCCAATTAACTGTTTGTACGTGGTGAAAGCGTTCACATCAGAATTCCAAGAATTCTAAAGGGGTGTAAAATATAACAGTCAAGATGCATAATTGGAGGTGGTGTTGAGAATGGAGAAATGTGGGCAATACATTGTGGTACTTACAGCGTACAACGTTTAAATAAAATATGAAAAATTATTCAATTCCAGTAACAATGTAAACCTTGTATTAGTTTTCATTGTTATTGGTGTTCAAAGATTGATAAAACACTTTTTACATGCCCTTGAATCGTCCATTTATTGTATCTTTACTGTATTTTATATTTTAATGAAATGTTTTAATCCCAGCAAGCTCATAGAAAAGTAATAGGCTTAGTCTGGGTCCTGGAATCGTAAAAAATATTTGATAGTATTACAAAAACAGGCTATATAGAACGATGCGCAAACTCTCAGCTCAATAACTCATGTTTTTATAAAAAAATTACCATCTCTCCATTCGACATAACATTATCAATGATTTTTTCAATTAAACTGATACAGAAAAATTGACAATTAACTTCACATTTTAACTGGAGACTGACTCGGCACAAAAATAAAATAGATGAAGGAACACACGCTACAAGAAAAATCTAACAAATCCCTCAGCACAATTAAAGGATAACTCGATTTAGGGTTTAAACCCGTAAGTTTAGATGTTACAGAGAATATTCATTAATTTGCGAAAGCGCTAGCCATTCCTTCCTTAAGAGTGTCTATTCCAAATCTAATTAGGACGCCGATACACACCGCGGTTGGATTCCGCTCACGTATTTAATAATTTGACTGTGCGGACTTCACGTAAGTTAGTTTCTTGACCACGGAACTTGTATCGTGCGAATTTCCACTTTGCAAGTTTTATTCGCCTCTTGAGTTTAAATCTGAACGTGATTTGTGGGCATGTTGTGCAGCGTTTGCAGAACAATTGTCAGTCTTAGGTTTGTTGAAGTTGTAACTGTGATGTATTTGTTGGTTAATGTGAAGTTGGTCAAAGTGTATACTAGTGGTAGACTCCAGTGCGTTCTGAGTGCTGGTCAGAGCTTTGCTCGTTTTTGGTCAGATTATACGATAAATAGGAGAGTTTCTTCAAGCCCTTAGGTGGTACTAGGGCCTCTTAATAAAAGTTAGTTTGAATTTATCAATTTCTTAGACAGACATAGGGACTGCTCATACATAGTACCTACCCCGCAAGGAGTGAAATTTCAGTATGTAACGTACTCGTAACGGTTTCTAATGGTTAATAAATTCCCAATACGCGCTTCGAAGATGTTGCTATGTGTGTATAGGTCCTCCTACACTCATATATAACTCGCAAGTATTCTGATCAATTGATTGTATCTGCTTCCACAATAGACCACGAGCTCGCAATCTTCACGAAGCTAATCCGACGGCGCCAACAATGCGATCGAATAGATGTGAGCCACCGTGCGTTATTGCCACTAAATCTTCCACTCACACATCCCCAGAATACACCCCCGGGCTATTGCTTTAGGCATTTTAGTGTTTTTCCCATTGATTCCCTGCCGTGCCTAGGATTGGTTGTTTGCAGTAAATATTTGTACTCTCCGGAACGTTTCGGATACTCTTATTGCGGTGTTGACAAATATAAGGGACCGGTGTTTTTTAAGGAATGTGGATGTACTAGATGATCGTGAAGAAAGTGAAACTGGAAAGTGATATCATCATTTTACTTGAAAGTACGTTAGTTATGTTTAGGTACGTTTATATTACAAGCCCTTCTTTCGATTTTAGTAAGAATGTTCGTGCTTTAACTTATTTTTTTTATCAGGATACTTGAGGCGAAGTTAATTAAGGTAAATTTCGAAAGGTAAAACGTTACAAACATGACCAATAAATGATTAAGTATTCTAAATTATAATTGTCATTCAACTGAAACATCGCAGTGCCTATTTGAAGTCATCATCTCATTAAACGTCCCCGACGAGGGGCACGAGCCTACCCGTATGGGTGTTTAGGCCTTAGTCGTCCACGCCCAATGCGGATTGGACAACTTCACGCACAACCTTTGAATCTCTTCGCAGGCGTGCGCAGGTTTCCTCACGATGTTTTCCTTCACCGTAAGAGCGTCGGACAACGAACAGACAATTTCCCAAAATTCGAAAACATTCTCAGCCCAATCACAACCTCTCATCAACAACCTCAGCCCTCCCGGTAAGCAATAGTCCACACCATTGAGCTACAGACGCTATTTGAAGTACTAAATCTATACTTTCAATTCTAATCAATCTCTTTAATTTATTTCTTTAAATTTATTTTCTTTAAAACAAAAACAAAACAATACATACAATCACTAATTAAACATGTGTTTAGGTCACTTATGTTTTACGAAAAACATACATCACATGATACACAGAACGATAAGTACCCGAATCAACATTAGGTTACTCACACAATCACTTAATCTTTAACAATAAAAAGAATAAGTAAAAAAAAAAAAAAAAACAAAAAAAAGCCAGTTATGCGTATCTATTTATGTTAGCATGACTAATTTTATAAGTTGGCGGTATACAATTATATAAAATTCTTTACCTACCGTGCTAGTCGAAACTGAGTTACGGCTAGGTAAGAATCTCGCTCCTGCAATACATGCTCTAACGTACCGTGCAGTAGGACGCTTTTCAAATCTCGGTGATCCATGTCTTATCTTGACAAGCTGCCGCTTAGTTGCATATGGTGCTACATAACTGCAAATCAGTGCAGTACACACTATTGTTACCTAAGCCTCTCCCTCGTACAGCGACAACTATAACCATTATTCAGGAGACATGTTATTGTGCCAGCAGGAAATAAGTTATGTCAATCCAGTAGACAGGTGATTTACATGTTAAATTTATTATAACGTCTACCGATACAATAAAGGATCGTGTAACAAGAATGTGACAAAGAACATATGCATGTTAAATTTACTTTACATATATAATAGTTGTTTTTTTTCATGTAGGAAAACGATGGGTGCAACGGGTCAATAGATGAACGTTCCTAAAATAAACGTATACCACACTCGTATTCACAATAAATTCGCCAATGATAGATTTTTGCCTATGTTTGAAATTCTAAGTTAAGTGAATAGTTATTATTCGTCTGCAGCCCCCACAGGACAGGCATTGCCTAGTGTGAGAGTCAGGGAATGTATTTATAATTATGCCTGTGTATTATTTTGGGAATAAATCTTCACTTGACTTTAAACATAAATTAGAACAAAAACTCAGTACAGTAAGTACCAAGTATGTCATCTGAATAATAAATCTTTATTTTCCAAAAGTAAACAATGTTCTTAATCTATTCGCTTATAAAACTATTGCTTATAAACATACAGAAAAAGTATTTGGACTTCCGCAGTCAGAATGTTTGATTATTAGGTTTATGTGTATTCGTAGATACGAAATACAACAGAACATCTTATTACGCCCTATTTACGTATACATAAATTGGGTACAATCAACCAAAGTCACATTTATATCACATAAACCCGATACAAAATATCGCACACAAATCTATATTTTAAATTAGATTGCATAGATGGAAACACCTTTTACCGTATCCGACGTTGAGCGAAAACATTTTATTTCTATTCACGGAAAATGTCATTTCAATACAAACGAATGCTTCTGTGAAATACGAATCATTTCACATACAGCATAGAGGCTTTTAAAAAATTGCCGACATTAACAAATGCGGGCTTTGATCGTGCTTCTAAGGAAAAAGCTAAATAAAGGTAAGGTGTAATTAATTGCAATCGTGAATACAATCACAGAACAAAATTTTGTTTTGTTGTTTTAATGGTTTCCTTAAACGTGTTTTCGCATCAAAATGCTTAATTATGTAGGTATTTACTGATATTTATCGTTTTCTATTAACACAGAACTAACTGCTTTTTAGTTGAAATATTAGTAAATTGTTAAGAAAGATATACCTAGGAATAAATAGTAAAAGAATACTTTTAAAAGTAGATAAAAATATTTTTTGCATTACAGGTATTTAAATTATAAAAATATTATCAAGTTTTTTTTTCAGCCTAGTATGATTTATAAAACAAACCTAAGTTAATACTTAAACACCAAAATAATGCAAAAATACAACGTTATTCTTATTCTTAATACAGCTCAAAATAAACGCAAAACGATCGGAAATGGTCCTAAACTGACTTTCTGGAGGAGGCATTCGTAAAATATGGCCAAATGGAGTAGAGCAAAATTCCCATTCCCAACACCACACCTGAACTTTTGCTGCAAATAACTGATCTCATCAGAAACCTATCCATCCGGCCACAACCACCTGACTTATGTCACAGCGAAAATAAATTCCAACCGCACTCATTCCAATCACGTACTACCGAATTTGTCATATTGGATTTTCGAGTCTTCCCATCATCCCCTTCCTGTCACTACACGAAAATGAAAACATGTATCATGCTTTTTCGGATATCCTAAAATGAACTCTATCCGCCCAGTTTTAGGGGCCGGATAAGGGAAATGCAGAAATCGCAAATGGAAAATATAGCATCACCCAAATTCTTTTAAAATACTTCTGTAATAGAATTTGTTCCGACATAACAAGACTGCATAACTTGTACCTACTTCGATTATCAAAAAGTTTTAATTAATTTTTTCTTTCTTTTTTTACTTCGATACCTTTTTTTATATAATTTGGTTTTTATTGATCTATATAAACAATTAAAAAATAACTCATAAAATCCCTCCAGTCAAGAAACAAAGACAATATACAGTATGGAACAGTAGGCTATTTGGGTAATTTACGTTCATTTTTATCGTTAATCTCTTTAAAATAAGAGTAGTAAAGTATACATATTCCACTTCAACAAAGTGTTAGTCATAAATATTGGAATGTTTAAATTGTCTAATGTATTTACGTAAACATGTTCTAACATTTAAGTGTCGCCATCTTTGATTTGAAGAAATTGTTAATAGTTGGTCTTTAAGCTTCCGGTTAGTATTAGCTTTTCGTAGATTTAATGAAATTACTGTATTATATTAAACTGAGTTGTCAAATGGCTTATGCTTGTATTAAAATATTTTGTAACAATTGTATCGAAATGTAAAAGTCTTAATATAACATTTATTCAAACGGAAGTGGTGCAGTGGCGCCACCTTTATGAATACTTTTGTTGATTATTTAGTAAAGTTATAATGTTGACTTCCGATCAAAGGGTATAAATACTGATTGTAAGCATGCAGTTCATGAATTCTCTTGTAAAGTGTGAAAGAATATACATCTCTCGTGGAAACTGTTTTACTAGCTTTTATACATACCTATCAAAAGATATTTTTATTGTTTTTTTATAAAGATAAATTAATGGATGCAGAATTACAAATCGGACTGCCTACTATATAAGATTATAATGCAATTGGCCATTAGGTAAGCCATCTTACGAATACGAATATGTAATACTTAAAATTACTACTAGCAAACGAACGCACTCATTTGTTCTCGACCTACATAAAATTTACACTGCTAAAGGGCAAACAAAAGCTGAGGTAACATTCAACTACTACTACAAATAGATGCAATCACAAGTAATGAATATAAGGAGCAGCAAATATTTATTAGTTTGAATATCATAATGCCCTATTAATAGCATCTGCGCGTGCTTTCAATTTAGTTCCACATAACCAACGGGGTCCAAGTGATCCATATTTGTTGTGGGCTTACGAAAATACAGCGAGGGCATTTTAAACCCAATCAAGGGAAAATCAAAACGCGGAAAATGGGTGGGGCTCTAACGGAGGGTTAAATTCGACTTATCGATTTGTTTTTATGACTTCTGCTGACGTGTATTTTCTTTATCTGTGGGACGATTTATATTGCCTTTTTATAGCTATTTGCATTACGTGGTAACTCTTCAGATAGTAGTTGTAGGTTATTCCAAAACAAATTAAAGCGTTACTTCAAAATGCTTATTATTATCTTACGAGTTGTAACCAATGACATTCCGTATATATAAAGATAGATACGCCATCTGTGCCTCAAAAACGAACCGCCAAAGAGATACAGTTGTAGTTTTTGTGAGCATATCACAAATCAATACTTTTTACATCATTGGTTGTAACTTGACAAGCAAAGCTCTAGAACCTTTTAGGGATTGTTTCTTCATAGTATACTTCATATATAATTTGTTATTTTTATTCATAATTTAAATAACCCAGCCTACTCGTACAATGCCCCAATGCAGAAGACAAACCTCACATAGAACGGCTGTGTAAAAAGTAGCCTAAGCGAGCCTGATTCTGATTGCTGGGTTCAAGTTTAGTAGAGTTTTTTAACCCTTTGAAAGCCAGGAATCCAGGCAGTATTATGTTATTTCCAACGCCTTTCGGTGTCATTGGCGTTCACAGGGTTTACAATTAATTTAGCTTGAAATTCTATATTTTTCTCATTATTTTAAATGTACGATAGTCTAAATAGAAACGGGCGTAATAAAACGATATGGATACAATCGTTTTTTTTATTTTCTTCAACACGGCACTTACTCAAATGCAAAACGAGGAAAAAAATTTGAGTCCTCAAAAGTTACTCTTTACTTGAGCTTTGAGTATTTATTGTTATCATAAGTGGCATAGGTAGTACGAATCCTATTTATGTTTCTTTTTCATAGACTAAAGGAGAAAGGACTATTCCAAGTCCTTATCAACTACGAAGGACACTTCTTAAAGATTTAATTGGCAGATATTTATTAGATATTGTAACATGTAAACAAAGAAAAGAAATGAAATAAAATTTAAATCATGATGAGGTCTAGTGTTTAAAAGGAGCAAGATAAACAATTGGAGAAGTACGTTGTGTTTTTCGACCGCTACTATCTCGAACTACAGTCGTCAAAGCAACAAAACAACTTGGGGTAAACTGTCCCCAATACTCATTATTACGGCATTTTTTCGCATGCTCACCCTTGATAAATTCCTAGTGCAGGGGGAGATATAGAAGATAACAGGAACATTATCGAAATGCCGATGTTCCCGTATTAAAAGGGCTGAGAGTTAAATACCGATTTATTGTCCTAGGTAGGGGTAAGTTGGAATACTTATGAGATGTCGAAATGAAAGGTACAAAGATAAATGCCTAACCAAGTGGTGTTCTCTTTTGTAGAGTGTCTAAAATTGTGGCCTGTGAATTTGTCTACTTACACAACAGTTCTTATAAATCATAAAAACACTTGTTTAAGTAGACATTTTTTTATAAATAGAATATAATTTTACTAAATGCCTGAATTTATATTTTATCAACATTATTTTACATTAAGTCCGTAACCCAAGAAGTTAAGATTTTCCAAAACAACAGGTCAGTACGTATAAAACAAAAACTAAAGTCTAATTTAAATCAAACACAATCAATTCTCAATCTTTCTTCTAAAATGCCGAGCTGTGACCTTGGGCAAGCCTTAAAGGGATTTTAAAAAGTTCTCCAAAGACGTGGCGAGTGAACCGCAAAATGGTTATTAATCATAAAAGTGCTTTGTAATAAAGTTACTCCGACAACTGAAAGCATTGTTATCCCTTAAGAATATAAATTTTACAATATCTCCATGAAATTTTAAAATCACTGCTATCGTCTACTGATATTCATATATAAATATTTTTTTAATCTTTTTATTTTCTGCAGAATCTCATTTTAACTAAGTCGTCTGACTTTTCTTTATGCTAGTTTTTTACAAATTTTGAGATTTTAACAGAACAATAAAGCCACACACACGCCTAGTAGCCATTTCAAATGACATACCATGAGAACATAACATGCTGAGTTAGCGCTATTTTATAAAATAAATACCTATTTGATTAACTCATCTATTCTCATTTTAACACTTTGTTTTCACGTACGTTTCATATATTGCCCTTCAATTTTTTATTATTATATTTATATCTCTTAATTGCACTCCGGACAAGTGGCAGGAACAAAACAAACTTTTGTCATTATATATATATTATTAGTACTTAGTATTTTATCACTATATTTATAGGCTGAGAAGCTTATCTGCGGGAAAGCAAGTGGCCTGGAACAATCTATATGTTAACCAAAATATAAACTTAAATATATATTCATGGTCTTTAAAGGATCTTCCAATTATATAACTATAACATTACAAAACCTCGGGTTACCCAGTGTCCCTTACCCGACTATTGAAGTAATAATAGGGTAGTAGGATCACCAAACTGCCGATATATCTTGATGCTCCTTTATTGAAATTCTGGGAGCCAACGACAAAGTTTGGATCGGCCCGGGAATGCAAAATTACCGTCCAAACTGTTGTCGAATGTAAAGGACAACTTTGATAAATGCTTATCACTATGGAACGATTACTGAATATCTTAAATGAGCAATTGAGTCTTAATCTTCTTTTTATATTGTTGGTTGTGAGATGTATGAACTAAACAGTGTTGCAATGGTCAACGGAAGCTCTTTGAATTTAAGAATTATTAAGAATTTTAATTTTATAAAATAGTATTTTACTTATACTGTTGTTATTGCCCGTTTCGTGCTAAATTCATTATTACTTTTCTATGTTTTGTTTCTTCTGCTCTTTTCATGTTTGGTGTTAATGTATCTTAGGTGTGTTATTAATTAATGTTTTTCTTTAATATGTAAATACTTATCAGATGTTTACTCAGGTTTTCCAGTAATTATATCAATCAAAGTATTTACTTTCAACATTTTATTATAAGAATTAAAACCTACCTACGTAAACTTTTGATATCCTGGTAAGGGCAAAGCATAAGACTGATTCGGTTGAATGGTCAAGGGCCGATTAGGCTCTCAGTCGCTCGTCTAGAGCGTCACAATGCACACTCAGGCCTAGGCAATACCCTTCAAACACTATTGGTGGCGGGGCGTTGAACCTACGTTTACTTTCATCTTAAAATTGCTGATGACGTAACTTTAATATGACTGTCATAATGCATTTTTTTTTTATTTAAAAAGGCTTAATATTTATCAGGCTACAACACGATTAGAAATAGTTTAGGCATGTTGTTGAAAGAATAGTGATTTAATATGTACTGATTTGATTATGTATTTACACCACTGTATCAGAATTATACCTATGATTTTCGAGGAGCATGTTTTTAATTAGTAACTATTCCTTTGTAAATAAATAATACATCTACGTACATAAAGGACTAAGGTCCAGCAGTACTCAAGTTTGCAGTGCTTATGGGAGTCGTTCGCTATGGGTACCTTAGATCCAAACGAATTCTTTTAATAAGACCTAAACGAAACCAACTATTATATCTATCTTTAAAGAAATAATGTGATAATCTAAATAAATAACATTTAAGTACGGTAGTATGTACCACGTCGTTTTTTTATTTCATGATGCTTTTATAGCCCCACCGTGAAAATGCCAGATAAAATATCCTAGACGAATACTAACAATAAGCGAATTTGTTAGCTGTCAAGTAAATAAATATACTGAGGTCGCATTTCGGAACAATACACGGACACTTTCTACGGGTACACCGTAGAGGCTGTCTGTCTTTTTGGACGCACCCTGTTCAACTGACACTCATGTTGACTTCATTGATTTTTTACGATAAGTGTGCCAAAATATATTCTAAACGTAATTTTAGTCCCAGCTTACAACATTTTGGAATACATATTTCAGTTTTTAATAAGAATAAATAGAAATTTCAAACCAAAATATTTGTATCTCCAATATAAATTCATGTTCATGGGCGAAGGTGAACACTTTCCATCAGGTGTCAGTCTTACTCGTTTGGTCACTATAATGTAAAATAAATAAAATTCAAAAAAACATATTCTTCACCATTTGATTTTCATTTCTTGTAGGAACATTGATACTGATTTACAACACATGGGTCGTTTACTAAATGGGCTTATTTATTTCATCATCAGCTCATTATGTCCTCACGGAAGGGCACGAGCCTATCCGTGTAGATGCCTTAGTCGTCCACGCGTTACACGCTTACTACGGACTACAAAATTTATAATATGTGAAAATGAGCATTAAACGGATTCAAGGTTAAGAGGAAGCTTATTAAGAAAGCTGATTAAGCTATTCTATAATATTCGTTACAACTATGTAAATAAAGTCTAAAACTGATTGCAAATATTAAAAACTGTTCCTTGTTGGTTTCTGAGTCAATATTAACATCCTGCTGCAGTTATGACTAAATGATGAATATTAAGATAGCAATGTTAACTGCTTATTGGTCCCATAAATGTGACAATGATCTCATAAAAATATACCCTTAGTATTTCTTTTTAAATACATTATTCTTTTCTTTCATTATGTTATACATTTAAATATATACGTGGTATATTTCTTAAAATATAATAATAAATTAATATATTTGTTAGAAGCCCCTAACAAATCATTAATTAATTATTATATTCATCCTTTTTAAACAGTAATTTGTAATTAAGTGTGTAATTTTGTAAGCTTACATATTATTACAACCTTTAATTTGGAGTGTTTAACCTAATGAACACCTTGAGTGATTTAACTGAAAAATGTTCGCAGTGTGTAGAGCGTGAATGTATTCTATTCCAAATATAATATTAATATCAAAAAAAGCCTAATAAAGCTTAGTAAACAATATAAAGAGATCTTTTATTTTGTTCGTTCAAATTCATCGATAAAACTAAACTTTAAAACATTCCCCTAAAGCTTTAAGTACAAACATTAAAGAAGCCTTCTCATCACGTTTACAGCCAGTTTCACATGTCCAACCCAGACCAAGTTTATTATTAGCGACCTGGTAACTAAGTAAATTGCCTATTTGGAGAAATAGTTAAGTTAAAGCACGCTCATGACGACATAAGCTTTAACAACTTATACTAGTTTTAGACCCTTATACTGAGTCCTCGCTATTCGTCTTTCGTAAGGAAAAGAAGGAAAAACTAAATTTTCGATACGTCTGTTCATGCTAAATGCAGTGTTAAAGTAAACCATTGAATGGAGATATTATGTTCTTTCAACACTGTGCGCCCGTCCCTAGTAATGACAGATGTTAGGTCTTAGACCCTTCCTTCAGAAATTTCTTTGGATAAAGTATCATAAAACAGAAGTTCATTACTCTCCTATTTCAAAAGCTTATGTCTGACACTACGTTCGATACCTCCCTATAAACTCAATATCTAACCTTTACATATTATTTTTTACAAATAATGTATTTATTTAGACACATTAAATAGAGCCAGTAAATAGTAACCAAATATATAAGACGGTCTCCGATACAAGCAATTTTTAAAATTGAGTAGCGGAACCAATTGTGAAACTTAAAGTTGCACTTGTTATTTCATTAATAAGGTTTTTGACCATAATAAAAATCTCTACTTTATGGTGTGTGAAGTAATGACAGGGATAATAAAATAATAATGTTCGCTTGACATTGTCGGGACCTATCTAACAAGATGGATGGACTACAGGCCGTCAAAGCAAACGTCTTCAAAAGTGGAATCCGCGAAGACGAGCATAGCTTTGAATGCCCCTGTTTGATGGGATTACGTTCGAAAGGTCGCAAATGGAAGAAGCCTACATTTTGAAGCTGAGAACCATCTACAGTTGGTATCGCCATTTGCCTGGAGAAGCTGTAAAGGCCATCTGCGGCCAACATCACTAGTCCCTTTGAAATAAAAACGGACCTACGTTAAGCTAAAAACTTGAGGTTTAAGCCAAGCTACTTATTTATTTTGCCTTAAAATAGCTGAGCTAGTACTTCAATCCATAGCTATATAAAAACCCTTTTAGAAAACGGTTTTTATTTCATGACCAATCATCAAGTCTAACTTTTAATAATTCTAATTCAATGAAAAAGATTACTCTGTCATCGGATAAAAAACCCGCGAACTTTACAACACCCGGGAATTCGGTGTCGTTTCTAAGTAAAGTAATTAAAAAGAGGATCCGGACCCTCTTTGTGGAAATCTCAAATTTGATTAAAGGGAGGGTTATACGTAGATTTGATATAACTGGCCAGCGAACTTCCTCGATAACTCGTAAAATCATAGAGTTAATAAGAAATTCATTTAGGTATGAGTTTCATTTGATTAAATTGCAAACAACATAGTTTATGAATAAATGTGTATAAGTCTTAGTCGAGAATGTTGATAAATGTAACAATCATCTACACGCGTGTAAATCGGTGGATGTTAGCGACTAACATACAACTTAAGACTTACAGACGACAGACAGATAATATCTTCAGTCACTGATACGACTGTTGCTTTATTTGCAAAAAATGCACGATTGTCGACTGAACGCACTGGGTTTTTAGGATGCTCACCTGATGCGATGGTTGATAGATACGCCTGACCATGACAGACCGGCATTGACTGAGACCATCAACTTAAAAACAGTTAATATTCTCCATCAATACCACACTGCGCCCGTCACCCGAGACAACAGATTTTAGACTTATACCCGGCAATTTTATTACCTACAGTGCCTTCATACCGAAACACAAAATTGCAAAACACTCCTATTTCACTGGACGATATCTGGCGATATCTGGTTGCAGCAAATAATAATCAAGTCAACATTACTTTAAGTTTCATCATATTAATTTTAAGAACTTGCCCTGACTAAAAACCCATTAACGCCTTTGCTTTGACCGCTCTATTTGCTTGATCAATCGAAGTTATCAAATCGAGAAACAGGTCAGTAGATCGTCCAGACCAGTGAACAAAGCTTTTATGCTAACGCCGCCGTGTCAGTAGAATGCGGTGAATAGCTGTATTCGATTGAAGTCGATTGACGAAGGAAATTGAAAATGGTAGTGCAGTGAGAAATAATCTTGTTGGGAAATATAATGCAAATACGACAATATATCCTATTCATCATATGTTAATCGACATGGTAAGGCTAGATCGAATGGGTTGGTATCTGGAACCTATTTTTTATTTTGTAGCTATAACTCGACTAGTTTCACATAAATAAATAAATTAAATTACTATGTCAACCTTAATAACAAATAGACAACAACAAAATAGCTACATGCTTTAAAAAAATATATGTTTTAAAAAAATCTGCTTTTACTGCTATGTCATTGTTATTGTAGAATAAGATTATGGTAAACTATGGTTTTTATTATACAGAGAAAATTCAAAGGTAATTAACATAATTTCAATTAAATTTCTTATCAACTTATGAAGATAAAAATATTTTTATGGCCTTTTATCAAAAATGGTTAAAATTTAATTAATACCAAATTAATTTAAAATGTGTCAAGGGGTCGCAATTTCACAAAAATGTTTTCTCCTATTATATTATCATATGACCCAATTACTTGACCTAAATAATAAAGGACGACACGTTTCGTTTCCGAATCCAAGTTATTAATCATAACTGTCCCGGTCCCCATAAATTAGGTACATTTTCTTTTAATTTCGTGTGGCTTGCATAAATTGTACCAATGTACGTATTACGTATAAACCAAAATGAAAGTGAACTCTATTTCACCCAATTTAGTTTGAAAAAGAATAAAATAAGGATTAAATATTATGAAAACTATTTTGTCAATTCTTATGAATTTCCTTACTTTTAAAATAAACGTCATAATCATGACTAATCACTGAAATGAGCCCTTCACCCGTAATTCAAATGGTAACCTTTCAAGAAAGGATGAAATAGGTTTAACATATGAATTGTGAGAACGCGTTTTAATATATTCGACGACCCATTTGGTGTTGCGATTGAGACGTCGATTGCAACATCAAGGGTTCCGGGTTCGATCCCCGGGTAGTACAAACATTTGTGTGCATGAACATGTCTATTTGTAATGGTCTGGGTATTTTCTATGTATAATACGTATGTATTTACAAAAAAAATGTATATAAGTATGTTTATCCGTTTGTTTATTACCCATAGGCTTCACGCTTAACTTGGGACTATGTGGTGCTGTGTGAATGTCAGTGGATATTTATTTTATTTATATATTAATATGGCATATAGATTTATGTGAGATTTATTGAGTTCACAACAAACGTTGTTAACGCACGAGATAATAGATAAAGCAAAACAATATTACGTTGTTGTTTCATCACATAACAAGCACCAAAATTGAATTGTAGCTAACTAGCTGATGCAAGCTTCACCCAACATCTCAAGACAAAGTTTCATGTCCGTTACGACCCTTGTCTCCGACAAACATTGTTGGCAGTGTCGCCCATTGATCTATAACATCCATAAACTTGGTAGGTGACCAGAAACTGAACTATGTAAAGGTCAAACGAGGCCCTTGCTGTGAGGGATGGTACCTACGTGATATGGTGTTAGATGACAACAATTAATAGTCGTAAGGCATCAAACCGCTAATGTTCTTAAGGTTCTGCGTAATCTTTGCTATCTTTCACATAATGAAATCAGTGATAACTAAATACAAATTAAAGAAAAAAACAAGTTCCACAAAATGTGAGTAAAACGAAAACAGAACTAGTTCTAGTCATTGTTTAATGCACAGGTTATTCTTAAAAAAGGTAATGTGACTTCTAGTTACTTCATAAAATATTATCTCCGATAATAGGTAGATGGTAGTTTATAAAAACACATCCAAGAAATGTTATAGTTCCAGGGTACCTAAGTAGTACTGCAGACGTCAACTGCTATACAAGTCTCCCTCCTACGAATACGCTTTAATGTAGAGAGCTTTATTAAGCGATTCCGGATGGAAGGCCAGTGCCTCAGTGCGATAGGATTCACTACGAGTCGGTGGTATGCGATTAGAACTCGGCAGGTAACAAAACTTGTTTGGTGCTATTCAAAAGTAAAACATAGAAAAAAAAACAAACATGAGACCAAACAAAAGTTACCTCAAAACATTTGACAAAATTAAAAGAGTAAATTAAGTGTTCTAACTTAAATCTCAAATTTTTTAGTTTATAAAATTTGGTACGATTTTTAAAAACATGTTATGTCACCTGGACGCGGATTTGCTCACCAATAAATTAAGGCGCTTGTCACAACAGGGTCGTTCGATTACCTGAAAAGAACAAATATAATTAATATGATATGATTTTCAAACACATACAAATGCTTATAAAATTTTACTAACATATATCATCTGATCGATTTAGTGTTATGCAACAATGCAGTGACATCTAGCGGAATATTGTCCTGACGAATAAATAATTACTTCAATACAAATGCGCTCTACTAAATGTATGTGTTCATAAACGTATAACAAACGTATGAAATTTATAATCATTCCCTTCAAAGAAACCTTGAATCAGAAGGACCTTATACAATTAATGCATATTACATGGAGAAATTATAAAATTATGTATAATTATAAAATTATGTAAACGAAGACACAAAATTAAGCGGCTACCTCGAAAATGCGGCTTAAGATTTCACGGTCAAAATGGATGGAAGGGATCTAGAATTTGTAAAATTAAGACGACTGACACTCGAAATTAGACCTTACCATTCATGGAAACCCTTGAAACTCGATCCAGGATTGTTCCCGGGGGAAATTATGGACTTAACACCTGACGAGGCTCAAATTTTAATGTCAGTCTGTCCCCCGCCCGCTTTTACAACCGAATAAATTAACTGACAGCGTTTTGTTTGTGAATTTTTTTACTAAATGTTGCATGACGTAGCTAATAAACTGATATTGCAAACTCTTAAAAATACTATAGTTAACTTATTATATTCCTCATCATCAGCACATTAAACGTCCCTGTCGAGGGGCACGAGCATAGATTTCCTAATTGTTATTTCGATGTCTGTGGGCACGAGCCTACCTGTATAGGGTGTATATAGGCCTTAGTTGTCCACGCGGTTCCAGTGCCGATTGGCCGACATCACGCACAACCTCTGAAATTGTTGCGCAGGTTTCATTAATATTTTATTCACCGTAAGAGCGTAATTTCGAAGAGTGGAACACATATTGGTACGTGGCGGGATTTGAACCTGCACCCTCCAAATCGGAAGAAAACAGTTAACACTAATGAGCCACCAACAACTGATTATATTAATTTAATTTTATAACCAACTTACAATTGCGACAGGCTTTGCTGCTACTTACTTAATAAGAAAATTTAAAGGATGTGTATTACAAGTTAGCATCATTTCCATAAGTATCATGGTTTTCATATCTTATATTTAATAGATGTAAGTCATTTTAGTTTTTCAATATCTATTAAATATAACAGTGTTTAATGCTTCTAAATATAAATGTAGGTATTTGACTCATAATTATTATTTATTCGAAATATGTTTCCAACTCTCAAGTTTGAACTATACGTGGTGTAAAGAAACTTCAAACCTCATGCTCACCAACTTACACCATATCTACATAATGAGAACGGGATATTTCCTTAAGGCGCGAAGCTGACAATATTAAAGTTAGCCGCAACGGACCCTATCATCCGTTGGTGCCTTAACCGAGTCGCAAATTACGAGATGCGGTGCCAAGTAGCGATGTAGCTTACGACTCCGGTCGGTTATTACTTTGCTTCATGAACGTCGTTTATTACGGACCAGGCGTAATCAGACCACTTAGTTTTTGCGACGTTCGCGTTGCGTCCAGCGCATTTTGCTGCATTGCATTGTTGGATTTTCGTCAAGGAAAAACTGGTGACTACTTTTCGATGGCTTTAAAGAAACCATTGTGAGACTTTTAACAGATCTTTCGCTGCAGTATTTAATATTTTAAAGTTTAATTTTCAGTTTATTTAATTTAAAACCATTATATTGCTGATATTGTTAAAGATACGCGTCTGGTCATCTAACATTGTGTACGCTACTTTTTTATATTATTAGCTTTTTCAACCTTCTTTTTGTAACAAAGTGTGCCTACAGGACGGTCCGAACTCTCACCTGATGGTAAGTGATACGCCTAACTATTATAAAGCGGCATTGATTGAAACCAACAACTAATAAAAAGTAAGTATTCTCCATCAATGCCGCACTGCACCCGACACCGGAGATAACAGATGTTAGGTCTCTTATACCCAGTAATTTTACAAGCTGCAGTGATCTCATCCCGAAACACAGCATTGCATAACACTTCTATTTTATGGGACGATATCTGGATCTTCATCTCTTTAACTAATCGAAATGCTAACTGCAACAACTGAATCATTAAGGATAGGTGCACCTTTTTACCACATAAATAAAGACTAATAGAATTATTTTTTTATTTGCATGCATTAGGGCTGCTACTCATAAACATATATAGCCCGAGCCCATTTACCAAAAGGACAAGACGGCGTCCTATAAAATTATAACATTAACCCGCAAACGGAATTTAGTCTTATCTGTGTTTCTCAGAGACTTCGCTGTAACAAATTATTCGCCGGGGGTCGCTTTTCGGGCGTCACACCTAAGTTTCCATATAAAGGGATCTAAACTTAAACTATCTGAATAAATATAGTACCAAGTAAACCTTCTGTTCACTTGCTCGTTAGGACGTTTGTCTTGCATATGGTAAGTAACTTCGTTTGGCAAGTCTGGATTGTAGAGATGCATTTGAATATTTACAAAGTAGTCTGCGACTGTGGAATTGTACCAACGGAGATTGTTCAAGTAAGAGGATATAAAAAAGTGCCGAAACTCTATTATTTTTTCGGCACTTTTTTTAGTTTGTACGAATTACTTAAATATATATTTCATTTGTTTTGAATTAATTTAAAGCGACCTTCGATGTAGCAAGTCACTGAAAAAGGAAATAAGTTATATTTTAGCTACAATTATATTATGCCGTCTTCAAAAATTCCTGGAATCAATGAACACGAGTAGAAACTATATTTAGTAAATTTAAATATCATAAAACATGTAGCGCAAAAAAGGGCATGATTTTTTATTTCTTCTGGCAATCCTGGAAAGACCATTTCGATTTTGGTAGCTGATGACCCGTGTATAAGCCCGTGGTCCTGGATCGACGAAGTTCTAGCCAATCGCCAAAGGTCTTAGATAAAGGTCTGAATTGACACAGTGATAAGTCATTATCAAAAACACCGGAAAGAAATCTTATTACTTATGTCACGAAATTCAATAGATACAGATTTATTATTACCGAATTGTAATTCGTTGAAAGGTGCAATCATCATATATAATGATACGACAGATTTAGGCAGAGTATAATTACCCCCACAAATAATAGATTTGTCTGTCCGCGATAGACTTTGAGTAGTAGTTATTTTAATTTGAGGTCTTTGTACTTCAAAACACAATCTTGGTGTTTATATTTTACTTGATTAATGCTTTTTATTTATTTCATAAGGCATCGACTACTTCATTAATGAAATGGTTCTTAGAGAAATATATCAAGACAAAATCATCATTTGCATAAAGAAGCAATAAAAGCATCATAACATTCTAGTCAAACTGAACTGTAATTTTTTATCAGGCCAATGAATTATCCCAGGAATAATCATTTGATGTCCGATATTTTGTGTTTTGACACTGTTCACTTATTTAAAAAACTTTCCACCGCCTTTCATTCTTCTATAATGGTTATTTATTTCCATTTTAAAGCAATAATAACGGTTCATTACGGCGTCTTTATTAGAAAAAAGGCTGATTTTAAGTCAGATCGGTTTTCTATGTCATAGCTTTTTAGCGGTTGACTAATGAGTTACAAGTATTTCATGTTTTACTACATATATCCAGATAACAGATTTAAATTTAAAAAGAGTCACTATTAGAAAATAGTATTTTTGACTCCAAACATGTAAAACAAACATTATTTCTAGGTGACCATAATATAAGCCGAAACTCACTTCGCATGTTCATATCTTTTAGATGTGTCTTATAACTGCAATTAAGATTGTAAATTTACAGGTTCGTAGTCACACAGGTAAGTGGTAGACTCGATACTGAGTCATCTAGGTAGTTAACACCGCAGTGCCAGATATCGTTCCGCAAAATAGGAGTTTATTTCTGTGTTTCGGGATCAGGGCATAGTAGCTAGTAAAATTACCGGGTATAAGAGACCTAACATCTGTTGTCTCGGGCGCAGAGCAGTGTTGACGTAAAAATAATGACTACTACTGTTATTAATTTCCTTCAACATTGCTTCTGACATAGTCAGGTGTATCACTTACTCATTTACCACCTTACCACTTACTCACTTACCACCAGGTAAGCACTGATCCCGTCCACTTATGGCATAAAAACATAATGAGAGAATAAACCACCAATATCCGTTACATAATATATGAGGATATATCCCCTTAATTTAGGAAACTAAAAAGAGTCCATTGTCGTAAATAACGTACTAGAATTAAAACAGAGTGGAACGTAACGTCCAATCTATCTTCACTATGCTTACAGGCAACTGTTATAAAAACTAAAACACTGTTGTGGTGTAAATCTACTGAAAACAACCGTTTTGTAACATACACAAGCATGTATAAAGTGCATAGATAACAGTTACATTAAAAACACATTTATACAAGTAGTCGACTATAAATGTGTTTTATATGAAATACAAGCAAATAATCTTAACGAAGCAACTGCAATAACAGCCCCAACCGACAATTCACTTAGTAGATTAAAAATGTTTTCATTTTTAATTCTCATTTTGTAGAAAATATTGTTGCTGCATTTAAATACTTGGTAGATATAAGTTCTGTTTGGAACTATGAATAGGTGTAGTATGAGTACCCATATGTGAAAAGTAAGTAATTTTTAAATCACCGCTTAACATCGGGTGAATTATTGATTTACTAATTTTTACAACAGTATTGACGAAAATACTTACACCATGTGACCTAAAGAAAAAAATATCAAACATACAAATATGTTACTTCCATCAAGGGAAAGTGTGTAATAGGTGTAAACAATGATATTCTGTAAATATAAAGGTAGATACGCCATCCGTGCCTCAAAAACGAACCGCCGAAAAGTTTGTGATCTTTTGTTTGGGTAAATGTGTTCGAAATTCGAAATGTGTATGTGTGCTGTCACTGCATTCGGAACACTTTTTTCGATTGTTTTGTGAGCATATCACGAATCCATACTTTTTTACATCATTGGGTGTAAACTAACGACTACGCAGATGTGGTTGGTGTATACCGACACTTACAATTAACTCGAAAATCATTGAGTACATTGACTGCATACTTCATGGAATTAATAATAACAATAATTATTATTTCGTAAAAGTTTTACAATATTTCTTACAAACTAGACTGAAATGTAAAAATTGTATTTATTACTTAAACAGGTGATTCTTGCACTGGACTATAAAGGTTGTAATATAATTCCACCGCGGATCTCTAGATTTCATTGTTAGGGACTTAATTTAGAACTGTGGTGATCTTCAACGATCTAATACTTGTAGCATTTTTGTTAAATATCGAGGACATATCTATTTGGAACAAATTTATCGAAATATTATAATCATGCCACATACCGAATGAGACTCGAACGAACTATCCACACATCGAACAAGTTCTGTGAGTTATAGTCTGAAGCCCCATAGTCTGAACATTAGTAATTAATACATTTTTGATGATATGTAGACTGTAGCTTGCATATTTTACTATAACTGACACATGTATATACCTTCCTGGTATATTCTTGAAAGGTGTATGTAAATTGTCAATTTAGAAGCAATAGTTCAGAAACACCTCGTATCTTCAGAAATATGTCATGCCACGTAAGGCGTTTATATCTTCAAAGACAAATATACCTCAAAGGTAGATTACACTTGTCAACTCACGAGAATTATTAACGACACCAATTATCGCGTATGTATGTCTCATTTACATAAGCAACTCACTGAGGTGTCAATCAATAAATTTAATTAAACTCACTGACGTTGTCCCTAAACTGTATCCCCACAACTAAATACTCTTGTTGTATTAGCACGAGTCGTGTCCCGCAGACGGGAGGGTGCTTTCCTATTAATATTGTATGAAAGCTACATGTACTGTTTAAACTCAGGGGCTAACGTTGTTGGGGTTTTATTTTCGAACAAGCTTCGGGATTTAGCGAAATGTGAGACATAAAAGTCGTGAAATGATTTTACATCTCAGCTGTGAAACCCTAAGCGATATCAGGTGTGGCTTTGGTGGCATATTTTACATTTATATTAAAATCAAATGGGACGGCACCGACGCATAGCGCAGTCTCGCTCGGAATAGGATCATTTCAGATAATGTATAGATTTTGAACCTGTTATTAAATTGGAAACGGTTATGTACCTCTATCTTCAAGAAAGACAAGAAACGTTGTATGTCAAGTTATGAAAATATAAATGTTCGGTGTATTTTTTTAAGTTTACGAGCAATTCATCTAGATATGATTAAAATTTTACAAAACTTAATTACCGCGATTGTAATGAAAATTAGATAAAGGCAAATATTAACTTGTATTTCCGACTTTACTGTAACTAAATTTTCAAGGTTTCCCAGATTTGAATTCCGAAAGTGAGGTATAGGTGAAGGGTTCAATTTTAATACATGATTTTGTTAATTTGATTTTAGAGTAAAAATTAATTCAATTTTTATAAAATCAAATTTTTGTAGGTATTTCCCGGCACGTATTGATTTTATTAATCCCGGCAAGATCAATTTCATATTGTTGGTTTCATACAAAAAGAAGAGTATTTTGACGCCATTGTAGACATCTGAATTCAATGTCCGTGGTTTTTAAGATTTTAATAAACGACGCTACTTTATTATAAATTTAGCCCCACAATTTGCTGAAATCTAACGAAAGTTTTGAATGACATTGATGCATATCGTTAAAGGATCGCTTATGTTACATTATAAATTCTCTTTCCGTGCTCTAGTGGAGTTTTATCCATTCTTAACACAAATGTTTCCTCATTAGAATGTCTGAGAGGTTTACAGCCAAAATGTGTTTCTTTAACAACCCTCTTTGAGACCTATGTAAATAAATTTGGCGAAATGTGTGCAACTCTTCCCGGGGGAAACGCGGCCACCGCTCCTGTATATTTTATTTATAAAACGTCACAGTTTTCAGAAAACATAGTTCTGTGAGCAAGGGCTTGGGTAATTCTAGTGCAATTCAAACACCAAGAGTTTGACTTTTTTTTTTTGAAACTATAAATACCTATCTTTCTATTAACCAATGATAAAAGAATGTGCTATGTTTTATTCGTACCATAATTATAACAGAATCTTATCCATAAAATGTTGTAGGCACAGATTACCATTAATAACATGTTTGTACTATTAAACATAATATAATATCAAATTAACTATTTTTATTAATCAAGCAAATGAGGATTTAGATATACCAGTGTTTCAATAGAAAAGACCTAGTTTACCAAATAATCAGCTTTACCAAAAGTATATAAATATCGGTATAGGTTAAAAATAGGTGAGATTGAGGTTTCCACGAAGATTACCGTATAGTCCACATGGCCAGTGTATTTTTACATAACATTTCACCTGATTGTTAGAATAAAAGCCGTTTATATTATAGTGAAGACTGTAAACATTTTCAGGTTCCTCTGTTACAAACACCAAACTTAATTTTGAATGAAGTCTCCATTCTTTTCGACTCCAATATATTTTGACTAATGCTTAATAATATCATTTAATTCTTGCTGTTTCCAGAACCTAATAATTGAAACTCCGATGAAAGCTTGAAATAAGTGCATATAACCGAACTATTTATCAGGATCAACGCCTATATAAACGCTCTAAATTTAAACGTACCGTTGCACCTGTTTGTTGACATACGAGCAGTTTAGATAGCAGTGGCCGTAACTCATAAAGAAATATCTCGATGCCATGTTTTGGTGTTAGAATCGAAAGCCCTAGTACTCGGCCCGAAGCCCAGAGTCGGTGAAACAAAAAAACAACCTCGCATCAACGCTGTGCACTCCCCATAGAGTTTAATCCGCCATATTGCCCCGAGCTTAGTTAATCTGGTTGGGCACTGTTTGTTTCGACTAGTATTGCCAGAATTTATAACAATTTAAATAACCATTTAAAGTGACGTGCAAAAATAATATTTTTTTAATAAAACTTATGGTGAACTTATATTTGGTTTCATTGAGATAAACCTAATTTCGACTTTGTTTTGATTAGTAGGTATAAACCGAGTATAAAAAACTTATCAGTAATTTGTTACTTACTTCGTAATAATAAATAGCAAAATTTTCTGAATTGAAATGCCATCAAAGTTTTTGCAAAATGATAAAAGTTTTCTTACGATTGGTTAAAAACAATTGTATTTTATAAATTCCACTATTCTAAGTAGAATTATTTAGAAACTGAAATTAATTTTCTTTACTAGTCGCATATTATTTATAAATAATATAGATAAATTACATTATAAACAATGCAAAAAACTTAAAAAATATGAAATCTTCTGATATTGACTGCGTATATATTTAATATAACGAATATTTTTTTAACAATTTTAGTTTAATTTCAATGTCATACTTATCTATTCCACCACGTTTGAATAAAATTTATATGTCCATACTAATTCCATGTTTTTAGTCATCAAAGGTCTAAACAACTGATAGATTGGCATATCCATTTGCAAAAGCTATAGCAATGCTTTCATCATAAAAGGACTGCACTGATAAGCGGCAGCCGCAACCGTGGAACAAAACAAAAAGCCATTTGCATCACTCTGAGCAATGTGCATTGCCCTGCGTTAATCCGATTCTATTCCCTATAAGGGGTCACGGTATCATCGTATATATAACTCTGCTATATTTAAACTGTTTAACCAAGTAAGTGTTTATTTGATTCTATTATATAAGGTCCAGCCATAAGTGCAAAATAATCAGTCGCTACAGTGATCCGAACCTGCACCTCTGTGGTCTTATCATTGCTAACATATTTTTTATGCGCTCGCCCTCGCAAAAGACAATTGTTTATTGGAAGTTTATGTACGTTAGTCAATCGAAATATTTATGAAACACACAAATGTTATTACGAAATGGTGCCTAGTATAATTATCACGCAACTAAAGATGCCAAACTGCCAGTCTCATTGCAGACACCTCAACCTAAATCCCTAACGCCTTTAAACAGTCGATATTTTGATACATTCGCTCGGTGAAATCCACCCTCGTGCCCTACGGCGACGTATCAGGGCACACAGCCTGCATGAAATTACGTAAGCTCCACGGCAGAGCTACAATTTTTCAATCCAAAATGTATACGTAGCTTGGAACGAGAGCGGCGCGGAATTGTGGATGTTTAGCGATGATTTTGAGGCGATAAATCGTTTCGGATTTAATGTGAACGAGTTGTGGTGAGGTGATTGTGTGATACGTTGTTATTATAACGACATGTGTGAGGATGATTCTATACGTGATATGGTTTGCAAATGTGTCGATAAAAAAAGAAATACAGATCATAAATAATCATAACCCTAAAAAGCTTGTGATGTCAGATTTTTACGATTGATTTTGATAGATAGGCAATTTTCCCAAAGTGGTAACTTTAATCCTCTAACTCCATTCATGTATAAGCCTCGATAACGCATTTGGTTGTAACTCTTATTTTATTATTTGTTCGAGAGGAACAGGTTTTCTATGCGCTTCATCTTTGAATGAACTTTGGGAAAACGCTGAACGTATCCAACCAATATTTTGTAAAATTTTAATTTTCCAAAATCATAGAATCCACCGAGTAATGGAATTCACATTTGTATGAAGAACATGAATAAGATTTTTCTAAAAATACAAAAAACCTAAATTACTACCTAAAAAGAATAAGCGTCAAAACTAACATCTTCATATTTTTATTAAAAGTTGTATTTTTATATGAAAATTACGGTTCTGAAGAGTGACACTGCTGAGGTTGATATTTTCCTACTATGAAGGCCCATCAAAAGTTCCGTTA
The DNA here is from genome assembly GCA_019425675.1 of Leucinodes orbonalis. Taxonomy (NCBI): domain Eukaryota; kingdom Metazoa; phylum Arthropoda; class Insecta; order Lepidoptera; family Crambidae; genus Leucinodes; species Leucinodes orbonalis. The sequence continues at coordinate 64,664 of PQWD01008873.1, forward strand.
GCGGGAAAAGTTAGGAACCCCATGCAACCGAGTGCACCCAAGTGGCAGCCGTTAATCACGGATGCACAAGTACGCTTCAAAAGTCATACGGGTCTATATATCATAGATAATAAAATAATGATAGACATATTATAGCCTTAATGATCTTTAAATAAACTCTTATACTTCTTAGTTTCTTTTGGGCCTGCTGTTTGTATAAAATTTTATTTGCATTTGTTTTGAATTAGTATCATAGTATCACTGAATTAGTATTATAATTGGTTCAATAAATAAATTATTCGCTCAAATTCTTTCCGTGTAATATCACATATGTGTTTTTCTTTCTGAGCTTGATTGTCACCACAAATATATTATTTTTGTTTAGCATCGATACACGAAAGATTTTTTATGTTACAGAGTGGCCGTTAAGGACGCTCACCTGGTTGTAAGTGATACGCCCGACTATGACAGAGTGGCATTGAAGGAAAATTGACAACTTATAGACAGTTTTCATTCTCCATCAATGCTACACTGCGCCCGACACCCGAGAACACAGATGTTAGGTCTCTTATACCCGGTAATTTTAATATGTGCAGTGCCCCTCACCCCAAAACATAAAAGTGCATAACACTCCTATTCACGGGACGATATTTGGTACTGCAGTAGTACGTAGGTACCACCGCAGTACATAAGATATGTAGACATGTAGATAGACGACTCAGTATCGAGTCTACCACCAAGTAAAGCTGCCACAAAACTAAACACGAGAGCAATAGACGATCATGTTAAAAATGGACTTGAAAAAATTTTCCTCAAGGTTTACTTAAATATTATATTACGAATAAATAAAATATTGACCAACAGTGGAAAGTCTATCTAAAAAAACTCATTAAAAAACCAAACCAACGGCCGCTAAGGAGATTTCATTTTTAACTACATTAAGTAAACACCTTAATGTAGTTGAATACTCATAATGATCATTTTTTTCAAAACAAACATCAACAGATCGGACTTTTATAGAACACCTTATTAGCTGCGCGGTCACGTCACTTTATTTATAAACAAAGAACAATCTCCATAATGGCCGCCCCATTTTTCACAATCTTAATTTCCCGGCTGCGTCGCGCCTTGAGACAAAAGATTGATATATTCTCGCGTTTTCATTATGTTAAAATGATTAATTCCACTCCACCCTACCCGTTTGCAATACGCGTGAACTGCAATGTTTCACGTTTAATCGTTGAGAATAGCTGTCCCCTTATTTATAGCGGCATACTTTTTAAACCTCATGGACAATTTACTTGTAAAGTTGAAATTTTATCCCAATAGTCTTATAAAATAAATTATAACCAGTTCACACAACAACGAGCATATACTATAGCGTCGGTGGGTCATTGGTGGGTGGACTTATGCCTTCCGAACTAGAGGGTTTTGGTTCAAATGCTGTCAATATCTTTTCGAAGTAGTGAAATTGAATTTGCCCCAATAATTCATTAGTTCCTAATTTGCTTAATTTTTTTAATTATGATTCTCCAGAGCAGTTTCCTAAACTTAGTTTCATAATTCTGCAAATGTTTTTACATTACTATTCGGCATTAATTACGGATATAACTAAGGTGCCTGCCGAAATAAATAATAAAAATATTTCTCATTTAAAGCACGTGATACGAGTATTTCATAACACACATACCGTTCATGAAGTGCTTCGTGTAGCTTTTTCTGCAAAGATTTTAAATTTATTTTTAAAATATCTTCCAGTTCGTTACCATACATTTTATGTGAGGCATAGAACATCATTCGTAGCTTCGTTATTGCTTACCTTTCTTTTGTACATGTTAATAACGAAAATGCTTCTATCGAAATCATAGTCTCAAAGTGGGACTAATTAATATATATTTTTCCATTGCATTTTTTGTTACATGTTTTGAGATCCTCCTGTGTAAACAGAGGGAACAATGTTACATGGTTATGATGGACAGATTGGGAACAAAATTACGCAGGTATTAACGATTACCATCCTAAGTGCCTCTCTAAGAGGGCCCCGAGATCATTTTCGGTCATATGTCCGAAAATCGACCATTTGTTTAACATGTCCATCGTCAACCCATCGCCCAAACCCAATAATTCAATATAACAAAAGTATAGACTAGGCTTGATGATATAGAAAATGAAAAACCTCGTGAGACTACAAGACAGTAACAATATTAGTTGTAGATAAGTTACGTTGGAATTAGACCGAAAAGAACTCATTTTCATTAATAATATATCATCACAAATACATAATTGAAAGCTTTGAGCTGGCAAAACGATCACATTAAATCCCGGCTCGATTTCAGTTGATTGCGAAACAATTGTAATTGGCACAATCACCGCCGTGACAGACTGGGGCTCCCTCGAGCGAGCTATCCCTAAGTGGAGGCTAAGTTCCTGATTGTTTGCATTGATTGATTGAGACTCTTTTGTCTAGGAACTCATTGAGCTATCAAAGGTAAAACTTAACGATTGAAATTTAACTAAGAGGTAGAATTTACATTGTGGTATCAATAAGGCGCTAATGGTTTATACATTTTGAAATATGTTAATGTAGAGTTCAAATGATATTGATTTTTCCTTTAACCGAAGCATTAAATTGACTATATATTAACTGTAGAGCAGGGTTCCCTTAAAACAAAAGAGGCAGTAATTACTAGATACTGTGGCATATCTTTTGTACGTCACAAGATAAAAAGTTGCACTTAAGTCTCTGGTTGCTGTCTGTGTAATAACTGAATTATTTCATATATTTATTTAAATAAATAAAGGAATATTAATCAATACTTAACGTCACCCGTCTGATGATAGGCCTTTGCGATTGTTGTTTGACTTCGCGATCGTCAACAGAAAGCAATAGATGCTGTACCATAATACTATTAAGTCGGAAGACATTGATACAATTTAGGCGATCTAAGTTGAGAAAGAAATAGTTAACACAATTCAAAATCAAAAAACAAGTTTAAACCAAATTAGTAGTGACTCAGCTGTTTTGTCGCAGGCATGGGTAACTGCGACGCTGATTTTTGGGAATCCGTTATTTTTAAATTAAGTAATGCGCATTTATTTAATTGAACAAATTGCAATCTAACGTGGCAAAAACCTCTCTATTTTGCTCTCGATATTCCGATCAGCTTTGCTATTATCTAGCTTCCCCATTCTGCCCAATTCAGCCTAATTATAACGTATAGTTCAACTGCTATTAACCCTAGTTAGTTCCCTCAAACGGTGGGTGAAAGAGTGCTTTTTCATGTCGAAACTAAAATGATATTACGTTTGTTATTTCTGCTCATTTGTATTAATTGAAAGACATTTAGAGATAGCTCCATAATGACGATGAATCCGTATGCCTACAATATAAAGATTCTTAATATTCTAATTTTTCAAATATGATGAGTAATTTATTATGTGCTTGGTAATAAATAAGAAAATAGACACCCTTATCATCAGCTCATTATACGCCCCGCACCAATGGGCACGCGCCTACTCGTTTAGGGTGTGTAGGTCTTAGTTTTCCACGCGGGCCCAATGCGGATTGGCCGACTACACGCACAACTTTTGAATCTCTTCGCAGGCATGCACAGGTTTCCATTCAAAAACACATTCCAGACCGGAAGGCAACACTCCACACCATTGAGCCACCGACGCTCTTAACATCTTTCTTTTTATTTATCTCGTAGAGAGTGCAGAATATGCTTAAATCTACAATGGACATCCATAGGGCATTTTTCAAGAACCTCCACCCTTGGTAGGTGGGCTGGAGATAGCACTACCTTAAACTAGGTTAGGTTTAAAGAGAGAGCACTTCTACTTTTGGACTAAACTCCCTCCTTCATCATCCGCGAAAATAAAGGGGCGTTGTCAATTGTATTTTAATCTGCTATCACCTCATGACATAAAACAATACCTAGTTATCACATACGAGTTTGACCAAAAAACAAAAACATCTAAATTTTCATAGATTTTTTATTGACAAATAATTAATGATTTAAGATAAGGAAGAGCGTCGGTGGCTAAATGATGTGGACTGTTGCCCTCCTACCGGGAGGGCTGTGGTTCAAATCCCGCCACGTACCAATGTGTTTTTTGAAATTATATGAACGTTTATCCGACACTCTTCCAGTGAAGGAAAACATAGTGAGGAAACCTGCACACCGCCTGCGAAGTGATTCAAAGGTTGTGCGTGAAGTCGTCCAACCCGCACGGGGCCCACGTGGACGACTAAGGCCTAAACGCCCTATACGGGTAGGCTCGCGCCCCTCGGTGGGGACGTTTAATGAGCTGATGATGATAAAGATAAGGAAGACATATTTATAAATTATGATTATTATATTTAATAACTATGTCTACTGTTGTACTCGTATGCCTACCTCATTTTAAAATATGCCCGTTACAAATGAATAATCATCTTTGAAGTTACACTTAATTTGACTTTTGTATTTCACATATCGGCATAAAATAACTGTGTACCTGATACAGCCTTTTTAAGCCTGTTAACGACGCCATATTTATATTTAAATATTTGATATTTATACATTTTGGTTCCCGTGATGTTGATTGGTAGTGTATTGAATTCCCTTAAATGGAATGGTCCGTGGACCGAGACACTTAAGCAGACGCGATGTTATCAACTACGAGCATAACACAAAGGTTTAACATTATGTACATTGAACAAGTTTTCAGAATACGGCTAAATTGTAATCTTCAAGTAAACACTAAAATTATCATCATAGGATAAATAAGCGTTCATATTTTAAACGAATTATATCATTCCAGTGTTAAGAGGATCCGAAATCGAGTTGTATAAAATTGCTCCTTGTTTTCTCAATAGAAAACTTTAAATCTTGATACCGACTGAGCTTGATCCTTAAGCTTGCAATAAACGACTCGTAAATAGGCCAATCAATAAACTAATTTCCCCAACTGGCCGTATAGCCAGCAAGAAGCGAGAAATAGAGTTTTCAAAGCGTACCCAGCTGTTCCACGCCAATCAAATTAGGGACCATTATCGGCCAATCGCGTTGAGCGATCGCACCCAATCTAAGGATTAAATTCTTTGCTGACGGTACGAGGAAATCTGGTTATTTTGAAAAAGAAAACTTAATCTTCGAGTATGCGTGTAAGTTTAAGAACTTCACTTAATAATAAACCTTTATCATTTTTTTTTATTTTATCAAATAAATTAAGTGTAAGTATATTTAACGAGATGACCAGTACTCTTACCCATATAAAACATAGTTTCAATTTTTATTAAGTGTATTTTTGATATTTTATACCGAAAATTAATATCAACTTTATTTATATGAAGCCAAATTTTAGTGTATGAAGGAAAGAAGGGTGATATGAAGAAGGTTCTTTCATCTTAACACTTCCCCAAGTAATTAACTTAAATAAAACTTATAGGTATATTTTTCCGTCTAGAACAGCATTCTGAAATAAGATTCCTGGATTCGTTTTCCAATCAGAACAGGCATTTGTGTGTAGAGGGCTTATTTTATCTAAGAAATTTTACAAATTTTCTTTATTATAATCACCTACGAGTAATATACGAGTAAGTATGATTATAACCTAACATAATGATTGTAAGGATATAAATAATTATTAAGTAATAGAGCTTATTTTTTCATCTAAGAAAGTTGTTGATATGCTTACATACAAACCCTTTGAAAATATTTCAAAACATTGAAAAGTTACCGGCTTCCTTACTATTTCACTGTCAGTACTCGATCATGTTACCTCGGGGTCGCTGTAAGGTCCCAGGTCGCGGCTAGGCCGTAAATCACAGGCGTTACTCACTGATCAATCAACGTCCGTAGCACTCGAAATAAAGTGCCTAAATTTATTTGAAATGCCCTTCAGAATCAACTGCTGTATCATAAATACATTTACTTACAAAAATATTGTTTAAATATACTAAGTTTTGCGGTATAGTTGGAAGGAATATTTTTTGTGGATCTGTCTTATTTGACAGTGACTTCGATAACCTACCAGGTCTACCATTAGTAGCTTCGAATCTGGGTGTTCATGGTCTAGAAAAATATAATATATATCTTATTAACTTAGATCACTATAACTTCGCACAAAATATCTTAGAGTAGTCTTTTAAGTGTTGACATTAAATTTATTTATTTTATTTATAAAGGTATGAATACAACCAGCCATATTAGCTTTGATGAGATGGTTACAAATGTATTTCATTTAAATATTTAGATAAAACCAATCGACGAAAAAAAATTTAGGCGTTTAGTAACTACTCCGCTTCTTGGCATACGTACGACCAAGTATACGTTACTTGGCGTCAACTAGCAAAATTCACTGGCAAAAAAGGAGCGGGAAGAAAGGTGCAAAATTGGGTAGACCTATATTAAGCAATTGTAGTACACAATTTGTTAAAGCCAATGCGATTAAAGTCGGAAATGCTACAGCCAAAAACGATCTATAATCGCAAGTCTTTTTCCTATACCATACAACAAATCATTGCAACAATGACTACATAGTATAAAACAATCTTAAATAACAACAACAATAACAATAACAAGCTTAAATCTTTAAAACTTATTATCGGATTTCGATGTGTTTTTTTAAAAAAGATTGATAGAAGAGGAAGGTGAGGGTGATATGTATAATAACATCCATTAAATATTGGAAAAATACTGTTATTTTTGAAGTTTCTTATGTGATGTAGGAAATAATTTCATTTTTTCCGCTAACATTCAAACGCAGGCGACGTAGGGTTCCGCTTAGCTTTTTCAGTAGTGAATTTAGTATAGCATTGCACCCGTGCGAAGTCGAGGCGAGTCGCTAGTATTTTTTTATTACTATTTTACTTGAGTAGGCATTTGGCCGCCATCTCACCGATGATGCGGCCGAAGATGAATCATGCCTATCTAGGAACAGCCTGTTCACTCTTGCCTTGAAGATATCCAGATCATAGTAATCGGGGAACACGCTAGCAGGCAAAGAGTTCCACTCCTTTATTTATTTTACAAATCATAAGAAATTACGGGCAATGCTAACAAATTATACGTAATCTTACCGAATAGTCGAACAGCGAGCACATGGGTCGCTCTAATCCTCGGCTTAGACGACCAACTACTTTCTTTGTTCGGTCGGTAATTTATTGGCTTTGGACACCGGTGTGTCTGTGTGTCAGTAATTACTACAGTACCATGCAATCCGTATTACTTATGACCTTTGGGTGAGAACCTTTGGCTATAATAGATAAGGCGCTAAGGTTTCCATTCATACTTTTTAAAGCCTGTAGCGATTTCAAATGAAAGAAACATTACTCTTGTACGAGTATGATTGCTTCGGTATATTTTTTATTTACTAAAAGCATTCATATATCACAGTCCAATACTGCATAGGTCTCCACCATTTAAAGCCAGATATTCCGTTTATCTCAGCCAGCCTCCACCAGCTATCTTATTTGTAATTAAATCATACAAATTGCTAATTAGACAGTTTTAATTTGAATGGATTCATAGTGAATTTGCTCCTCACATTCAGCGTCACCCAAAGTAACAATATTATTGGATCCACACCAACACAACCTCTAAGACGTCCTACTGAACATTCAAAACCGACCTGGGGTGTTATCGCCATCTCTTAAAACAGTATTACTATAATGATACGTCAGCATTATATACCAGGAAAGTTGAAAAGTATGGTATCCCCAGTATGGAAACTTGAGAAGTTTTGCCATAATCGCCACGCTTGACAGGCGAGTTTGCGATAGCAGTAGGTACCTATGAAAGGTTATGTTAGGAACTGAGAATGCGCTGCCACATTTTGCTGATTAATTTGTGAAAAAACCGCCTTTACTCCACCCAAGGGAACATTATATAACCAATCTTATAATAAGATTAAAAGAGTGACTTCTTGCCGACTCTTCTCTAAGATCCCACTTTTTTCCGAACCGGTGGGAAAGTCTTGAAAAATATATAGAAAAACTAAAAGTTGGTGATTTACTAGTATAATATGTAAAAAATATATTTTGAGTAAATATAATTCAAATAATACTTTTTTTTTAAATAAAACAGTGTATAAATATATTACTACAAGTAACGACGACCTATTTGGTATTGCGGTTGAGTAGTCGGCCGCAACACCAAGGGTTCCGGGTTCGATCCCTGGGCAGTACAAACATTTGTGTGCATGAGCATGTCTGTTTGTAATGGCCTGGGTGTTTTCTATGTATGTATTTACAAAAAAAAAATATGTATATATGTATATTTATCCGTTGTTTAGTACCCATAATACAGGCTTAACGCTTAACTTGGGGCTAGATGGCGCTGTGTGAATGTCAGTAGATATTTATTTATTAAGTTAAAACCAATTGCGGACATCGTATAAAAGAGTGTCGAAACTCACTGCGCTAGAAGCGTTTTATTATCATAAGCTAACCAAAGTTTATAGATGAAAATATTAACAACAGTATGACGTGATGACAACGAAGGCTGTAAAACGGCTCGAAATGGCTTAAGTTTCCCGTTTAACAAACAGGGCCATAAAACGAAGCCCAGTTAATTAAATTTAGCACTTTCGATCAAGATATTTTTAATGCATTATATATAAAACAAAAGTTTAAAAGATAAATAATAATTTAATTAATGTTATATTTATAAAGCCTGCGCCATTAATTGCACCGATATAAATGGGCAAATTTGTTAATTCCCGCGAGTGCCGTTTGTGATGACATAAAGATTACACCTTTAGCAAAAAGCGGTTAGCAACGTTTTCTCATTTACCTTCCCTTTATCAGTACTTCTACATAAAACCCCTTAGCCAACATCCAGTCTGGAGTAGGCCCCATATCTGTGTAGACCATCCTTTGTATCATTTTATAAATAAAGACTGACTTCAAACATAAATAGAAACTACTCGTAGCAATAATTTGAGTGCTTAATCAAAAACCTAGCAATAGAGAAAGATCGGTTTATCAGTTGGAAAATGCAAATATCGAATATAACAAAAAATAATCACAGAAGCGTCTGCATTGTAACAAACAAAGATTAAGGTATAATACTAATTAGCATGAGTATTTTACAATTGTTTTAGTATTTTGTTAGTTTGGGTCACTTAATATTTAAAATTCCGAAAGTTCTTTGTATAATTTCGTTTTTTTTGCAGTAGAATAAAATTTCACTTATTTTTAATAAAATGCTTCTTAATAAAAAGCCACAGAGCATTATAATCATAAATATACATAACATCAGTATCAATTTACTTGTGACAAAACCTAACAATACAATATTCGGGTCAGGGTCTTCTAAGAACCTTCACGGTTCAGGTCAGAAATGTAATAAGATATTACGCAATAAGTTCCATATTTTTCTGAAATATTCGTCAAGAAAAACTGTAACAAACTCGGCGCAAATAACAAATTGCCAAACTTTTATACAAAAATGTATTATGTCACTTAACCCTGCATTTGTAAATCGAATTTGTATTGTACTTGGTAAAATTTATGTAATTTTTAAATGTATATTATTGGTTATTACAATTATTTATTTATTTAAATTGTATGCACCAAAACAAAAGAAATCAGTACAAGGCGAACTAAATGGTTAGAGGCATTCTCTTTCAGTTTACCACAAGGCCATGCAGAAAATCAATAATAGGTGCGGTATAAAAAAATATAAGTATATAAAAAAACTAAACTTTGAAAGAGAACAAAGAATGCTAAAAATAACTAAAACAAAACTGTAAGGATATCAATTCTAAATACAAGAATAAAATGATACTAAAAATTAAACTTTAATACTTATACTAAAAATAATACTTAGTAAAATTCTCTTTGTTTAATTGGATAAGTTTAAGAAGAGTATTTTACTTGACATATTGTATTACTTAATTTACTCAATATTTTCAATTATAATATAATAATGTTTATACCTTAAGAAAAAACAAAAAAGCTTGTTTGTTACAAAAAAGTCAAACCCATAATAAAACAAACATTTCATATCAAATAAATATGTCTTTGAACTTTTGATTTTCTCCCTAAAACATTTCTTACTTAACTTTATCCAAAGGAATTAACTTAAGAAGGAGCTTTATCTTGGAACTCTTACAATCTCCGTAGTAACTAAGAAGCCCGCCCGCCTAATGCACCTAAAACTCCACACCGCTTACATTGCACGTTTTGTTTCTTTCAAATATTCAAATGGGAGATGAAAGCTGGTAATGGTTCGTTAGACCCGAGATGGGAGCGGAATAGGAGACGTTAATTTATGTAAAGTATCGGGTTACGCGGTCCTACTCAATATACAAAACGTGATCGCAATGTTTACACAAATTGACTTTAACTGCCGCATAGAAATGTTCTCTAAAAGAGATACACATTATCTCTATTACTTTGTTAACAATTTTATTTAAATAGAACTAAATTCACTGGTTTCTGCGCAGTATTTATATTTACATATAACAAACAGTGTGTTGATATTCTAACATGTAATGGTAAGTGACTTTCCTACCACGCGCTTTTTTGAGTTTTTACCAAATAATCTCAAGATTACTTGAGAACCCAGAAAACCACAAAAAATAATACATTCATGAAGATTAAAAACCAACCTGTTAATTGCTAATAGTAAGGAAAAGGTTTTGCTTTTTGAATAACCGTAGAATTCATAAATAAAAACATGTGTACGTAAATTACTACTGAAAACTCAATTTTCAGTTTCATTTCTCGGATATTAGTACGGTAAAAAAGAATGGGAATTTTAAAAGAGGGTATCAAAAAGTGACACGTTCGTAGCTTTCCCATCTCATCTCATGCATGAACTAGAATCATTAAGTTTACTGACACAAGCTGACTGTAAACATCACCTACACTCACCTTTAATTGATGTAGCTTACAGGTTTATTACAACGGTAATAGAACAGAATACCACTTGTTTTCAAATCACTTAAAATCACAATGTTATTCACTGTCTATACCAATAGTTTATGGAACGTTTGTTTTTGTGTGTGAACAGAAAACACGAAGTAACCCTACGACTGCTCGGGGGTGACTGTTAGTGTCACTCAGACCGGGCTCACCCCGATGACGTCATCCTAGGCCAATCAGATCCTATTTTGGACGCATGCGCGCGCCTCCAGCCGCCGCGGCGCCTTTACCATCCTCCGTTTCATCTCGCCGCGAGTATGCGTTGTACGCAATATACATTACTCCGTCATTTCAATGTTGGGAATAGCTGCGTTCCGTTAGAGCTTCGATGTACGTGTACGCAAGCGTTGCAAGTGATAAGGATGTTTGCGTTCGAAGCGGAGTGCCCTTCTGGGGGTGACAGCTTTGAGAGCACCCCCGATGGGCTTTTCAAAGGACCAGCGGCACCATTCTTTTTGTTCCTCCGCCTGTGCCATACACCGCGCACCGAATAATTGAGACGCTCGGTATATGATTTAATTTGTCCTTTTGCGGGGACGAATGTTTTTACCGCGGGTAGAAATATTTTTGTGAACGCAAGTAAAAAATCCCCATTCAACGGAAGGATTACGCGGGCGCGTGCCTTTGAAACAGTATGAGCAATAAAAATAGATTCAAAATGAGATACTTTGGTAATATAATTGGGTGACTGATAGCTGGCATTTTGTTTTGTGTTTTTATAATTTCTTTAAAAGCGAAAATGCTATAAGTAAATTTAAAAAAAAACAAAGCTTTTTACTAATATGTAGAACGAAAATACTCGTGATTAGATAAAAAATTAAATTTTGTATCAAGTTCGATCAATCTCAGAAAATTCTTGAATGAAATATACGAGTATATTGATCTAGCCTAGCGTCTTGTTGGCAATGATTGGAACAGCTAATATAATTTTCATTGTATTAAGTTGTAAAGTGGTATTAGATCATTCATATTGAATACATGTAATTATTTATGAATTTATCGCATAAGTTATACATATTGATTTATTAATTTTGCCGGCTTGCTCATTACAATCAATACTGTTTTTAACTACTTAATTGTACCGAATTATAATAATTATTTAATTCAAAATACGGCTTTAAATGTATTAATATGAAAAAAACTAAATTGACTAAAAAGAAAGATGATTGAATGCTTTGGAGTGTACGATAATACAAGCTTAATGATAATACAATCTTACGATCATCATCAGCTCATTAAACATGTATGGGTGCCATAGGCCTTAGTCGTCCACGCGGATTGGCGGATTTCACGCACAACCTGTGAATCTCTTCGCAGGCGTGCGCTGGTTTCCTCGCGGTGTTTCCTTTACTGTAAAAGCGTTGGATAACGTACATATTATTTCGAAAACTCGAAATCACATTTGTACGGAGCGGAATTTGAACCTGCGGCCTCCCGATCTGAATGCAACAGTCTACACCATTAAGCAACCGACGCCCGACCAATCTTAGGTTTTTAGTCGTCAACACCTATATATCCGCATTAAGTCGGCGTGCTGGTATACAGGTGATTGAGAATCGCCATAGTGTTGCAACATGATAAAGTGTTGTTTGTCTCTAGAAGTTGTATTGATACCTTACATCGCCTTTACTTTATTTACGAAATCATCACACAAAAATGGTAGTTTCAACTTCCTCACTGTCAGCAATGAGTACCAGTTCGAAATCGACAAGAATGTACTGGCATCGTGTACTGGCATCACAATTATTCTTACAATATGTCACCAGTTGGATACTAATCTCGGCTGTCAAACAGGCAGATTGATGGCGCGCCGAATCTGAGACGGCCGGTAATCCTATAGGTGCTCTTTCATACTCAATCACCCAGTTATTTAGGGTTCGGCCCTCTTCAAAATGGCAGGTACCTTAAAGTCTAAATGTTCTGTTTAATAACAAGTCGAGTAGAATCGTTATTTAATAATCCTACATCTGCCAATAATTTGGCAGATATAGGATAGTATATAGGTTTAGTTGGAGCAGACGAGTTCTGAAGTGGAGACCGCGTCTCGGCAAGCGTAGCGTAGGACACCCTCCGGCCTGATGGACCGACGACTTCTAAAAGGTCGCTGGTGGAGGCTGGATGAGAAAAGCGGAAGTCCGGGATATCTGGCGCAAAATAGGGGTCTATGTCCAGCAGTGGACTGCAATAGGTTGAATAGGATAGGTTTATAAACTATTAAAATGTGTTAGAAAAACCTTTTCGAACTCAAACTTTACAGGCTTTACACTCACCTTTAGTTCCATCCATCTTACACAATTCCATTCCAGACTTCTAGCTGCAATTTATAGAAGCATCTATTTTTTAATTACTATTAAAAAATCCATTTATACAATTTAGCCTTACAATAAGTACCCATGAATATCAAAACGCAAAATAATGTTTATAAAATAAAAGACTTAATATCAATAGGAATAATTAATTTAAATAACGAGTACCAAAGTAAAACACAGATATGAATTTTGATATAAAGGTAATAATTTTTTAAATTTATGTAAGTAAATGATGGTTTTGTGTCATCCTACGTGTGTTAACAATATTATGATTATCACATCATAACTTCATATTTAATGGTTTTGACGAGCGATGCTAATGGTAACTAAGTTAACTATTACACTTAAATATCTTAGCTCGATCCCAGTGATGTACAGTATCATAATATATTAATATATCACAGCGCAATCAATCCTCAAGTAAGGCACAGGGCTTCTACTATATGAACTTATCACTCGATAAACATACTTAAATACTTTTTGTTTATCCATGTGTGATTCACGAAAAACGCCATCACCAATATATACAGATGTTTATGCAATATATCAATGTTTGTGATGATCGGAGATCAGAAACGGTACCCATTGTGCAGAACTTGACTTTTCACCATATACGTCGAATTTCATTTCGCATAGATGTTGGCCGTGTAAAGCCTTTACTATTGTACCAAACTAGATTTACTATTATAAAATTTGGCTTGGAAGTCGCCTTAATTTTCCGGCTAACTATAACCATTTTTAAGTTATTTGTCTTAATGAAACGTTGTAAAACTGTATTTGTAGATTCAAAACATCCAGAAATTAAGCCTCAGTGCATTGATGATCCAAATTCAAATCAATTTGTTATTAAGAGCAATAAAGTTGTTTTAATAAAAACATGGTTTTCATTGTCAGTTAAATCTCATAAAAGATTGCCTGTTAGGAAGATAGCGCGAATCGTTATGAGCGTTGTAACAAAATGAAATATTTCGATCATATTTCTTTGAGTAATCTTGGAGCTTTTATATTTAGGCAACTTATAAGTTCCCTGATAAAAAAGGTCGTTACAGAGAAAGTCGATGGCGCAGTGTTGTATATAAACTTCGCGTGTACGGTATTGTCAATTTAAGAATAAAAAAATAAAAGTAGTGGATTCATGGTGTTTCATATATATGTAAAAAAACAACATGATCTCCCTCAATTTTTTTTTTGTATTTCGATAACTATTTTGTCTGAAAAACTTTTATCTTAAATTTTCTATTAGCCTATAACTATAACTCTATAACAAACTACAAGTGAACAATTGCAGTCACTACAGTAAAATATAGCTGCATAATAAATGTTGTTAAATTAAAATACGTTGTTCAATCTCTATCAAAGTATAAAATTACCAGGCTAATTTAATCAAACCAAAAAGGTGTTATCAAAATGTTTTCCATGCGATCACTCATAGAGCGAAAACTAAGCATTTCCATTATTTGTTAGTACACAGTCGGTTTTTCCAATTTTTCATATGCTGAGCAGAATCTGACAAACACTGTCTGTCACCTGCATACGTAAACCGTCTGGAGTCTGGACGCTATCCCCTACAGTTACAGAGGTCATTCAGCACTAAGACGCCCGCAAATTTTCACATTTTTATTTTTTTTACTTTGTGGTCATTGTAGATCAGACTGTAATCATCAAACAAGGTATGTGTAGACCGATTATGTATTATTTGAGCTGTTTTGTATTCTTACGAATACAAAAACTAACAAGTTGTTTGTCAGGTAAGACCTATAGACGTCAGCATATGCTTATTTTGTAATTAACGTTCGTTTCTTTTTAACGTAAAATTTTGAGGAGTTTAGTTCCCTGGCAATGACTCTCCTTTGTTGCCATTCTGTCTTGTTTTAAATGTACATGTTATAATTTTATTATATAATTATGTCCAGTATAGATCGATCTCTACATTTTATGCCTCTTTCTCGTGTATGAGACCTTAATTACTTGTCTTAAATTTGCTCATAATTGAAGAAAGATAATCATCACAACAATAGCGCTATGATATGTGTTGTCAGCTCAACAAGCATTCAATATCATGAACACTGAACAGGATGTACGTTTGGATGGACGTTTAAAGGATTGTTATGTAAGGAATATTCCTTACATACAAAACCAAACAATCCTTAAACGTTTAGCTAATCTATACATTTTATGGATGAACTTTTTGCTTTTAGTCGCAGATGGTTTTCACAGCTAAACGGGCAAGTTAAAATAAAAACAGATTCAGTAGCTCAGTACAACAGGGCCTTTAGGCCCCAGGCGTGATTTATCGTGAAGATGACTGGTGACGTCACAACTCATGAGCCTCGAGCGGCACTCGCAAAGACGACAAGCTGCGATCGAGTGAGATGTAATTGCTTAGACGTGCTCCTGAAAGAATATGTACTTAAGTACATGATGGTTTTGTGACAGAAAAAGCTTCCATTTGATAAAGCAATTATGTTATGAATAAATTTCTTGAGAAGTTGCATTTTAAAGCAGTAAAAACTGACTTTGGTTGGGTTCTATTATAGGCACTTAAATTTCATTACTGTACCTTATTTTAACATACGGTTAAGTTACATATTTCCCGTAGCAACATAGTTTGTCTAAATATTGCATTATTTTTGTCAATTAATATACATGTGATTTACATATCATATCCAATAGCAAAATAGGTTTTGAAATAATCATAGTAGGAACAGTAAACGCACAAGCGTATTAGTTTAGGCAATAATCAAGTTTGTTCACTGTCATTAGTCCATTCAACTGATGGTCGTATCTGATTGCATTACTGCATACATAACCTGTGGTACAATGGCGTCCATTTCGACTGAAACGATGATATCGAAATTTCATTAAATCCTGAATACTAACGAGTGTCACGGTCGTTACCGGCAAAGGATGATATTAAAATTTCCAATGAATAGAGAGATTTACCGCGTATTAAGTAATTTATTGGGGCGTTCGCGTTTTCAATGCAAAGCTATTTGTTCAACATATGTCCTATGAAAGGGTTAAATGGGAAGCCTTCTTTTTATATGAATTCGTCTTTTACAGTATAAAAAACACAATAACAAAATTTTGGTATGAATAACGCTTGTAAACGTCGACACATTTTAACGAGAACTTAGCTAGTTCTTGTTAAAATGTGTCGACGTTCAGGAGTTGATAAAGGATCATGAGATACATGTACAGCGCTTCACACACTAGCTCGCGATCTTCGAAATAATTTTAGAAATTAAATTTTACGCAGTAATATAATGAAGCGCCTTTTCAACTTTGAAATATATTCATCTTGGCTTTTTTTTAGAATTGAGATGTTTTATATGTATATTTTTCTTGCAAATTGCATAAGTCTTTATTTCCAACGT